>JAJKFI010038778.1:0-37060 GCA_029204185.1 Lerista edwardsae | reverse complement strand
GGCATTAACCACTTGGGATCCGCGGAGCCTCCTGAACTTTTTTCCATGCAATACGCACACCTAGTACTGTCAAATCCTGCAGAGAACGCTTCTCTTACAATTACTTGGACCTTAAACCCTAAGTACACCGGACTACTTCCCTTTATCCCGCCTTTCCCTTCTTAGGCGAAGCTGTTGAACTGCAGGTGTGTTTGTGTGCCTCCTTTTGTGTGCTGCCTCCGTTTCTTCTTCCCCCTCTCAAGTTTTCCAGTTTTTTAGGCTGGCTTCCGGGGACAGGGAGCAGGAGTCTGAAAAGCAGGCTTCAAGCCAGGAAAAAGACAGCCGGCGGCGGGAAACGAAAGTGTCCCCGAGGTACTGGAGGAGGAACTGCAGCTCGGGCCGCGCCCTTTTCTCCGCCCTGCCCTCTAGGCAAGCTGCGGGTTCCTGGCGTCAAGCGGGCGCAGGAATCGGGGTGCTCTAAGCTTCTC
The DNA here is from genome assembly GCA_029204185.1 of Lerista edwardsae. Classification (NCBI taxonomy): domain Eukaryota; kingdom Metazoa; phylum Chordata; class Lepidosauria; order Squamata; family Scincidae; genus Lerista; species Lerista edwardsae. The sequence continues at coordinate 36,593 of JAJKFI010038778.1, read as the reverse complement.
CTTTCTGGGAGCCGGCGGCGGGGCGCAGCGCAATGCTCGGAAATCAGCTTCGATCCCGGTTTCGTTTCCTTTCATTTCTGGGCGGAGAATGGAGGGAAGATGCTAAATAGAGGTTTGGAAAACGGAACGGACACTTCTTCGCTCAGGACTCCGGCAAGGTAAGAACTTCTCCCTGCCCCGCACAGGCTGCAATCCTAGACGCACTTTCCTGGGAGTAAGCCCCAACTGAACACTGTGAGGCTTACTTTTGAGTAGATTTGCCTAGGATTGTGTCTATTTGAGACGTTTCTGCTTTAGCAACCAACCAACCTGTGGTGGCTCCTTAAAAACGACCCACTTAATTTTGCATAGGTTTCTGTGAAATACAGTTTGCTTTGACCACAGTCTTAAACTCGCTTACACGGGAGCAAGTCCATTGAATGGACTAGGATTTACTCCTGAGTAGATATGTCTAGATTGTGCTGTTTATTAGTATAGCTATTTGAAGTGCTGTCCGCAGCAGGCGGGATAATGCATTATGCTCGTGCACACACGTTTGGGATGCATGGCTATCAAAGAAATATTTTCTTAAGGAACCAAAACAGCTGAGTGAACTAATAAAGAAGAAAGGATATAGAGCTGATCGGTAACAAGTTTTAGATGGTATAAAAATCAGCGCATTGGTGAGACCAGCCTTGCAACAATGCTGTTGACTCTGTAATGTGATAAGCCCATTTTGATTCAGACCTCCTGTGCTGATACCAAGTTTTATTAGAAATTCAAAGTCAGCTTTTTCCCCCTCTGAATGTGTTTCCTTTGAATGTGTTCATTTGGAGAACTTCGGTTGTAATCCTATACACACTTACCTGGGTGTAAGCTCCATTGAACAGAATGGATCTTACTTCTGGGTAGACATTGCAGTTCGTTGTTTGAAATTGACAGAGGACTGATTATGGATTTTGAAATGTTCCCCAACTGGTGTCTGGGCGTTTCTGATGTCAGATTTGTGTCTGACAATCTTTTTTTAAAAGAATAAAATTTTGTGTAGAGAGTAATCTGTTTATCTTGCATTGTCAGTGAAAAGGCAGTGCTGCTAAACAATAGCGTATATCACATTGGCGGATGATAATTTTAAGAAAGGGAAAAAGGGAAAAAACCTGCTGAGGCTGTGATCCTATCCATACTTTCCTGAGAGTGCCCTGAGTTTACCACCGCAATTTCAGCCAGCCGCATCCATTGTTCCTCCCCAACCCACAGTACTTCCTTGAGTTTTCTTATTAAATTCTTCTTGCTATTGTAGGGGTAACAGTTCTCAACATTGAATATCACTTCTGGATCAGGGAAAAACTATCAGTGTGAATACAAATGTACAAGTGTCGTGACTTTCGTTTTGACAGCCAAACACGGAGACAGCGCCCAGTGAAACACTCACCAGAACAAATGGCTACTCCAGACAGTTCTCAAAACCCACAGCCATCCTGGAATTTTGTTATACGTGCCCCGCTAGTATCAGAAGAAGCAGATCCTGCATCTCCTTATGCCATGGTAAGCACAACCGTGAGCTCACCCAATTACAGGCAGACATGATTACACATCTTGCTTGTGTAGTTACATATGAGCTCGTCCAATTATAAGTAGAAAAGGAGCACATGAATCCCTTGGAATTGCAGGCTAAGGTCAATCAGATATTGTGAAGCTATCACAGGAAGACAGAGGTATTCCTTGCAACTTATGGACAATTGTTATTCAGAGCTGAGGTCTAATTCTGTGCAGTACAAACTCCAAATTTAAAAAACAAACAGACTCTTTGACACAAAAAGATGAATTTTGTGATCTGTAGGCAATACGCAAGCAATGCAGATCTGCAGAATTCCTCTAACTTTGCATAACTTGGTAGTAAGGAAAATATTTTTACTTCTGGCAGGCCTCCTGATTCCCCCCACCACCTGGGTGCCTGTCTCACCAGCACAGCTGAATTGGGACCGGTGGTGGTGGATAGTTGACCATTAATAACAGAGTTAATATAAGAGTTCTGAACGCCTTAAAGCAGTGGTTCCCAAACCTTTTTGCACCGGGACATCATATCTTTTAAAACAAAAGTCTGTTGGGACCCACCTAGCTTTACGAGCTTTAGAAAAAAGTTTCACTTTACTCAAGCCTCTGTTTTTACAATCCTTTTTCCTATGGTGTGTGTGTGTGTGGGGGGGACATATTCAGGAGCATTTGTTGAGCTTCACATTCATCAGATTGGCACCATTCTGGTGGCCTTCAGTAAGAGCCAAGGCACTTGCGTAAATGTGCATGTGCTGCTCCGTTTCAGTTTCCATCGAACTAAATATATTTTCTTGGTCAACTCTCAGCTTGTCAGTGTTGCGGCCCGCCAAAAATCAGGCTGCGACCCACTGGTGAGTCCTGACCCAGAGTTTGGGAACCAGTGCTTTAAAGTGTTATAGAAATATTTGATATTTCTATTCTCTGCTCTTCCATGCTCTGGGTTAAAGACTATCTTAAACAAATAACATTTTCAGTAATCTGAATTAGAATCTGTAATTCAGATTTCCTCAGTGGGAATTTTTTTTACTGTACCAAAGAATTGAACATATCTTTTTTTCCCCTTCCCAACAGGAAACAGAACACACGTTATACAACCAATATGAGGAGAAGATCCGCCCTTGTATTGACCTCATTGACTCCCTCAGAGCCCTCGGAGTGGAAAAGGACTTGGCGCTGCCAGCCATTGCCGTGATTGGGGATCAGAGCTCCGGGAAAAGCTCAGTCCTTGAAGCGTTGTCTGGAGTGGCGCTCCCTAGGGGCAGCGGTGAGAATTACCTCTCGGTTTTTCCTTATGTAGAGCTATGAGATTTAACTGGGCCATAGTGATGTTCTGAGTGTTGGCAAGTCTGGAGCTATATGGGCCTTTTGCGAGATAATTTCCTTTCATTTTCTAGATTCTGTCGACTTGCAAGCATATAGACCAATGGAAATGAGGCAATTGTTTACTACCACGAAGACTCTGATACTGAATATACATCATAGGAAGAACTATTTTCTCTTAGTAATATGTGAGCCACTAAATGAAGGTGCAATCCTAAATTGGATTTGTGCCATCCTAGGAGTGTCACAAATGCACTGTAAACATAGTTTGAACCAAGGAGGATGGTGTGTGTCCATGTGTTGACCTCCCTGACTCCAAGAGTGGTGCAAAAGCACTTTACAGTGCATTTGTGACACTAATTCCAGGTTAGAATAGTACCCTAAGTTTGTTAAAAGTCACCTGGAGTACACTCCTAACCTGTGCTGGAACAGGCAGGCCGATTGGCCTATGCTGTATCTGGTGCAGGTGAGGTGAGGTGGGAGGTCAACTTGGAGTAAGGGAATTTTTTTCCCTTGCCCCATGTCAAGCACCAGCCATCTCTATGAGGCTACTTGGATATGTGCCAGTGACTTCGCTGACTCACATCTGAGCAGCTTTTGTAAGGCTGATTAAGCCAGGGCCAGGGAATAGGATGCGACCTTCTGCTCCGCCCTACCCTAACATGTCCTCTCCATACCCAGAATGCTTTCCTGCCACCCTCTCCCACCCCCACACTGTCCTGCTTCAGCCATCACAAACTCTCTGTCTGGGGCTGGTTCCAGCCTCCAGGAGCCGGTGTGGGCCTCGCCAGAACAGCCAACTCCCAAGTCGGCACAAAGTCGGCATGTTTGTGACACTAGGGGGCAGGCACAGGGGGCCTGTAGTGGCTTAACTGCATCCTTGGATTACTCTTTGTTAATATTTCGGCGGGGGCTGAAGACCTTTTTATTTCAAAAAGCTTTTTGTTGACAGGCTATATCTTTTTACTCTTATTAATTTTATGATCCACGGGGCTTGTTGCTCATTGTTTTTTTAAATTTTTAATTGTATTTTAATATTGTTTTTAACTATTTTTAATGTTACATTTTGTTTTTTATGGTTCATTGTAATGCCGCCTTGAGTGCCTTCGGGCATAAAGGCGGGATATAAATTTAATTAATAATAATAATAATAATAATAATAATAATATAGGAGAAAATTGCACTGCTTAAGATTAGGCTAGAGCATTCTGAAACTTTCTTAATCAGAGCTGCTTACAGTTGGGAAACTCTACTATCAGTGGACAGGTCTGTAACTCATTATAACACCTATGCAATTAACACAGTTGGTGTCTGTACAAACAGGTATTGTCACCAGGTGTCCTTTGTCACTCAAACTAAAGAAAACATGCAGCGACCAGAAATGGAAAGGGATAATTAGTTACCGGAATGTCAAGGAGGAGCTCCAAAATCCTTCAGAGGTGGAGAAAGAAATAAGAAAAGGTGAGTGGTGTTGATGCCATTGTAATCAATCTAGATCAATAGTTCTCAAATTTTTTAGCACCAGGACCCACTTTTTAGAATGACCATCTGTCCGGGACCCACTGGAAGTGCTGTCATAGCTGAAAGTGATACCAGAGCCTGCTGCTTTCTTGAGAATGCAAGAAAGCAGCAGACATATTTCTCTGGCATTTTCCAATATCAGAGTCAATCAGAAAGGGGAAAAAAAGCCTATTTATAACCTTGACACAAGCAAAACAACCACACAGCTGCCATTCCAACATTCCATCTACCCATATTTTCAATATGGCTACTCTAGGTGCTTCATGACCCACCTGAAATTGGCTCTTGTCCCACTAGTGGGTCCCGACCCACAGTTTGGGAACCACTGATCTTGCTATTTCCTTCATCCTGCATTCCCATTGCTACTACAACTTGCCAAATCAACCAGTCCATTTAGCAATCCTTGCAGGCTGGTCTTGGAAACAGTGCACATTACAGAGGGTGATGGGGCATGTTTTGGAAAATAATCTAATTTCATAGCAAGTATTGGCCAGGACTCTTGGTCTCCCTGTGTGAACTGAGAGTACACTATATAAACATCTCCAAAACTGGTGTGGCAGCACATCTCTGTGAAAGATTGACAGGTGTGGGCAAGTATACATCATTATTAATCTCCTCAATGAGAAAGTTCTCATGTGCTTCCAAGGAACCTATTAGAGATCCTATGAACAGTCACTGCACTTACAGAATGCTACTGATGGAACATGAAATGAAGTCCCCATCAGTGAATATATTGGGTGTGTACATTAGCCATGGGTTCCAAAGCAAAGGGTGGCATTTTCGTGAAAATAATTTGGAGACTGCTTGAAATACTTCAAATATCACCAACACACAGTCCAGTGGCGAACAGCCCAATCCTATCCCCCGACATTGGCGACAGTGACATTGGCGACAGCTGCACCAATGGGATGTGTGCTGCATCCCATGAGAACCCCTGCTAACTGGGCAAGAGGCACTTTTTCAAGTGGTGTCCTCTTATATTTAGCAGGGGGAGAGCAATTGTCCCTCTTCACCCCAGCACAGTGTCTTTCTTGTGGCTGTTGCTGGTGGTGTTCTCCATTCTTTTAGATTGTGAGCCCTTTTGGGACAGGGAGCCATTTAACTTTAATGTTATTATTTGCCTGTAAACCGCTTTGTGAACTTTGTGTTGAAAAGCGGTATATAAATACTAGTGATTGATGAGAAGGGAGGGATCTCTTGGAGGGATCCCTGGTGGCCTACATCAGCTGCATGGCCGGCATAAGGCCAAGGTGTGAAAAGGAAAGGGACAGGTTAAAAAAGAGGGGATAGGATCCTGGCACATGCTGGTGCTCCCAGGATCCACCCCATCCCTCCCCAAACTGTCTCTTGCCCTCCCCTCCCTGAGGAGCGGCTGCTGCATGTGCCACACCTCTGTAACTTTGTAGCCGTGGCCCAGAAATGGGCAGTCGTTTCCACATGGTGGCAAAGGGCCTGGTGCTGTCGTAATGAGTGTTCTGGCAACCTGAGGCCCAAATAGGGACTCGGCATTTCCTGGGTTTGAGACTTACCTCTGCTCTGAGCTCATTCGGTTGGGGACCTGTGGCAGGCTGCTCTCAGCCCCCTCCTCCCCCCTCCCCCTCCCCCGCAACATGGGGATGGCAATAGCACTGTACTGGGTTGTTGTAAGGACAATGTCAAGGTAATGCAGTTTCAGAAAGCACCACATAAAAGTTAAGCAGTGTGAGTATCATGTGGTTGTCTAGCGCCTAGCTCAGGGTGCAGTTCATGCTAATGTGAAGGGTTGGTTGTAATACACGCAATAAAGACATTCTTCAGGAAGCTGTTTTTTTGTGGTTTTTTTTTTTACTCTTCTGTTACTCTTTTGGCCTATGGAAAAGGTGGAGATGTTGTGGCTAGAGGAGTTTCTGTGATGTAACACAGGGGTCTCCAGACTAAGACCTGGAGGCCATATCTGCAGCAACTGTTTTTTTTGTCAGAGCATTTGCTAATGTTTGACTTCTTTACTTACTTAAACTGAACAAAATGACATGTAATATGGCATGTATTTTGTAATTGTCACATTTCTCTTTTATTCTGAATTATGTTGATTACCAAAAGATCCAAGTAAACCTTGTTCATTTAAATTTCATTCAGTCATTTATAAAGCTAATTTTTTCTTTGGCCTGTGAAAATTTTTAAAATATAAAATATAAAATACATGTGACCATGTAAAATATACCAGTACTAAAAAGTTTGGAGACCCCTAATATAGCAGGAACAGTTAAACCCATGGTTCCTATAATGATTAACCTGATCTTGATTTGTACAATGCCATGTTTGGACTTGTGATATCAACTGAAAACTGGCCAGAGGAGTTATGTTTCTGTATGAAATGCTGGTGTTGAATGCCTAAGCCTTGCTTTTTTCTCCTATTTCTCTCCCCCCCCTTTCTAGCTCAAAGCTTAATAGCCGGTGAAGGACTGGCCATTAGCCATGAATTGATAACCTTAGAAATTGGGTCTCCGGAAGTTCCAGACCTGACACTCATAGACTTACCTGGAATTGCCAGAGTGGCTGTGGGCAAACAGCCACAAGACATTGGAGATCAGGTAAAAAGGCTGAACTTGTATTGAAATTGGATGGGCAAACAGCTAAGATCGATACTTAGAATTCATGCTAACTTGGAGATTTTTTGGCAAGACATGATGAAAGCTTTTCCGTGACTGTTCTTACAGCCTGGAAGAATAGATGGATCCACCCTGTGTTTTGGCATGAAGATCCCTGACTTTCCTATCGTGGCAGGCATCTGCTGCACTTCCATGCTTTATTCAGTTTCTTTCTGTTGCACTTGTATGATCCTTGCTTACTTGGTTCAGGGCGCAATCCTAACCTGGAGTTGGGCCGTTACAGTTAAGCCAGCAAAGTTTGGCTAACACAAGGGCCACCGTCAAGCGCATTTGGACCACTCTCCTAGTCAGGGAGGATGATGCACGACCATGTGCTGGCTTCTTTGACTCAGAGAGTGGTCCAAACATACTTTACAGTGTTCCTTGTGCTGGCCAAACTTTTTAGCACCAGGACCCACTTTTTAGAATGACCATCTAAAAAGATTTAGCTGAGAGGCAGAAGATTTAGCCGAGAGGGTTAATGCCTCCGTTTGCCCGAAGATAACAGCTGAAGATCTGAAGGTTGTGAGCTCGGGACTGCCGGAAGTCTCTGTGAGCGGCAGACCTTGCAAACTGCGGCTGATTAAAAGCTGAGTTCCAGCTGCCTCGTGGGAGGAGGAGTGTGCTGAAGTCAGCTGCGTCTCTGGGGGGAGCAGGGAAGCCTCTTATCAGCCAGCATTTGCTGGTTTAACTGTGCCAGCCAAACTCCAGGTTAGGGTTGCACTCTTAAACTATAGATAGCCTTAGGAAGGGAAGCAGAGGAAGCTCCCGGCAGGAAGGCCAACAATTTGCTTGTAGAAGTTCTGACAGTGCCTGGCAAGGCATGTTCTCCTTGATATTGCATGCCTCCAGTTTCTCTTCTCATCATGGCTTGCCTGCTTTCTCCTTGGAGCAAACTCACAGTCCTGTCCCTTCTGTGTTGGCATTCCAAATTTGAGTTTCTGGGTTGACATTCTGGGTTTCTCTAGTTTGGCATCCTCCTCATTTTGGAACTCAGCCAATGTTGACTCCTGCACTAGATCCAGCCTTGCCTGGCTGTCTTTCTGTCCCAATCAATTCGTGACAGGTGTTTGCTGTCTCACGCACAGAGAAAGATTTTGCAGATCTAGTAACTGTTCTTTCTTGGTTGTGTTTTATTTAGATCAAAAGGATGATTAAAACCTTCATTACTAAGCAAGAGACCATCATTTTAGTGGTGGTTCCCAGTAATGTGGATATTGCCACAACAGAAGCACTCAAAATGGCTCATGAAGTGGACCCAGATGGAGAGAGAACGTTTGGTAAGGAGGAAAAGGTTTCTTGTGTGTGTTGGGTGATTGCTAATTTGTGTCATAGTGTAGATACTTGTAGCCCAATTCTAACAAATGGCTCAATCCTAAGGATAGTGGAATGGCTATATTGGTGGAATGTTAGGACTGCTGGCGTGCACTGTCACAAAAGCACTATTAATGGCTTTATGACAGCACAAGGCTGAGGCATGCTGGCAGGAAGGCCGGAACCTTCTTGTTTGGTGCTGGCAGTCACTGGGAGGACTGCCAGAGCAGGTAGGTCCACCACAGAGGTGAGATGAGGAAAAGTCCATCATGGGCTTACGTTAGTAATAGGCCACTTCAGAATGCCAGGTGCAAGTGAGTGGCAACAGGATGCAGGCATCTTGTTATCTTGTGTGCTCAACTGAGGCACCTGGTGGGCTACTGTGAGATACAGGAAGCTGGACTAGGTGGACCTTTGGCCTGATCCAGCAGGGCTCTTCTTATGTTCTTATGGGGGTGGGGAGGGGGTTGAATGGGTTGGTGGATAGCGGAACGGGACAGCAGCAGGGCCAGATTGGGTCCTTATCCGAACCCCTTTCTGGGCCTGACCCAGCTGCAATATTGCTAGTGCAGGTCCAGGTTGACCCGTTGTGGCTGCTAGTGCTTACCCTGGGGCAAGGGGACAAGTGTTCCCTTACCGTAAGGAGAGCTCCAGCAGCCAAACAGCCCCCACAGGATACAGTGTAGCCCCCTCTGCACCACTGCATCACCATGTGAGGATTTAGCGTGGATTTAGCTGTAACTCCTTGCATGGCTATGCAGCAGTGCCAATCCAGTTTCCACTGTGTCCCACAGAGGAGGGGTGTTGGCATGTTGAGGTTTCCTGTAAGGGAACATTTGTTCCCTTGCATTGGTGTAAGCCCCAGCCACTGCCCCAGGTCAACTCGACTTGCACCAGCTTTATAGCAAGACCACATTGACCTGTGACGGCAGACCAGGCCCACCCTCCTCCCCTCCCCTGTCACATCCCCACTCCGCCCAAAAGCAAACAGCAGCAACAAACACTTCTGCCATTTGTTTCTTTATTTTAAAGGTGTACATCACGCATTTTGTTTGTTTACTTAATACAGAAATAGTAAACTGTATCAAGGAGACTGTCAGACAAGCTAGGTGTTTAATGTCTGGCAAAAAAAAAAAAAAAAAGCTAGCAGGGAGGGGGCCAAGTGTACCTTAAGTGGGAGGGAAGTCCAAATGCTGTGGGCCACCACTGAGAAGACCATTTCAGTCGTCACTGAAGACTTGGAAAATGTCCTTTGAGTGCTGTTGGTTTTTCTAATCCTGTCTCCTCATAACAGGGGTTTTGACAAAGCCTGACCTGGTGGACAAAGGAACTGAGGAGGGTGTTATTGACGTAGTGAGAAACTTAATCTTCCACCTGAAAAAGGGATATATGTTAGTGAAATGTCGAGGGCAGCAAGACATCCGGTCCAACACACCCCTGTCATCTGCAATCCAGAACGAGAGAGCATTTTTTGAAGATCATAAACAGTTTAGGTACTCTTGCAACACATAATTATACTTGTTTTCCATGCTTCAGAAGGTATATCCTTGTGTTCCTTGATCAAGTTCAGAACGTTCGCACCCTTGCCCAAGGGGAGGCTCCAGCCTCCTGTATGGGTTCCCTGTACTCATGGCCATTAGATTTGCCATCTCCACTGATATGAATGGAACTGTGCCTGCTCACTGTTCACTGCAGATGAGGCTGTTCTGGTTTACCAATGTTTGTTTCCATTGTCCTCCTACAGTGTACTTCTGGAAGAAAAGAAAGCCACAATTCCCTTACTGGCTGAGAAACTGACCAGTGAACTTGTGGGGCACATAAATGTAAGTTAGGCAATAGATCAACTGTGTGTCATCAGCATCTGTCCCCTTAGACCAGTAGTTCCAAACCTTTTTATCACTGGGACCCCCTTTTCAGGTATGACAACTATCTAAGACCTAGGACTGGAAGTGATGTCATTGAGCAGGAAGTGATATTGTTAAACAGGAAGCAGGAAGTGAAATATTGGTAAAGATTTCTGAAAATATTAATTCTTATTTGAGGAAAAAAAACCTGTATTTATTCATTTATATACTCCAGCTGGGAAGTGAAGGCTCAGAGGGAGCAGTTTGTGTGAGATTGCCTAGTCATTCTATGGCAGAGACAAGAGAGCTGCTGCCTGTCAGTGTTAAGAATATTGACCTATTCTAGATGGTCTAGAGATGGTCCTAGGAAGTCCAGATTTACCACTCAGTTTCACAGCCATTGTAAGTCTCGCAGCCCAGCTCTCCGCGACCTGATGATAATGACTCACGACCACCCCTGGGGTTCATAATCCCAAGGTTGGGAACTATTACCTTAGACAAATAAGAACAATGATCCACACAACAAAAGATCTTTTTTTACTCTCAGGAGTCAGTATTTACCATTTATAATAGTTTCTCTCTTTCTAAGAAATCTTTGCCTGCTTTGGAAGAACAAATAAACTCTCAGCTCCAAAAAGCAAATGAAGAATTGCGCAGGTGTGGCAGAGATGTCCCCAAAACAGAAGATGGCAAGCTGTATTTTTTAACAGATGTGAGTAAATGTATGGTGTTCTTATGTGTGCACAGGCTAGCTCTTCCTGCCCTATCTTTCATTGTGTCAGCTTGTATTAATGCACTATAAAATGGGCCCACCTTGGGGTGGGGGTGGAGCACCCAGGGCTGTTAATGGGCCTAAAAGGAAAGAGCAGTGTGTAACAAGAGCATGTCTGGTTACAAGTCAAAGATATGTTGTCATTGCATTGTTCACATACTGCCTTTCCATCGTGTAGTATTTCAATATTGAGGCTTTTAATTGGGTGAATAGGCACATAGATCCTTGGAGAGATCATTTGTTGGATCATTGTGATCCATGAAACTAGTTCTCCAGAAGTCAATGAGGTTAGAAATTAAAGAACAAGCCATGTTTAATATTGCTGGCATCTCATAAAGCAGCTATCCATTGCCATCACTGAAATCAATACCTTGGTTGTGATTTTCATACTCTTGAGCACACGCATTAGTTTGTCTTTATAATCAACAGCTGTGTTGTACCTGTTGAAAAATTTGCCCTTGTAGAAACTCAAGCTGTTTAATGAAGACATTGCAAATACAGCACAAGGACAAGAAAAATTATCTGGAGATGATTCTAGACTACTCACCAAAATTCGGAAAGAATTTCAGGCATGGGACAAAATTCTTAATCTGAGTGTCATGAAGGGTAAGTACCAAACATAGATGTAAGGAATAGTGCCATGATTATTAATCACTATTTTCATTGCATTCAAAATAAAGCCCACAAGAATTTGGGCTTGAAGATGTAAATCCATTTTGTTGTTGGAAATATTATTAGTCATGAAATGAAAGATGTACAGAATTTGCAGGCATAATTAAGTTATAGTAAGCCAAGACACTGGGAATGTGAATTACGCAAAGGCCTCCTGGGACATGAAAGCAATGGATAATCTGCTGCTCCTGATAAAATGGACTATACAATAAGGCTTCTCTGGAGGAAGGAAGAGAACAGGAAGAGAACCGTGTTCGGTTCCGGGTGGTCCAGGTCTAATGCGTATGAACTCAGGTACAACAACCAGAAAGGGGAAGGGTTTCAAAGAAACTACGGAGTGTGAACTGTAGGAGAAAACACAATTTCAGTGTGTTCAACTATCCAGAAGGTTGGTCGATGCACACTCTCCTTCCGTTCACAAATGGTGCAAAGGGTCTCTCTGCTCGGCAGCTCGAAGAAGCAAGACTCTCCTTTTGTGCACAGAACGCACTTCTGCTAATGGGGCACCACTGCTCTGGACGCTACCCAGTGAATTGAATCCAACTACATGGCTCATTCCACGTGCCCAAAGGAGAGATTTGTACATGTGTGTCTTGCTCAGCAGCCCTGCCCTGCTAATTCTGTAGAGAACTTCTGGTCTGAGGCAAAGACTTGGCATCTGAGTGGTGTCTGAAGAAGCCGGGTGCTGGCCTAAATGGCCTTATGGTTAGGGGTGGGGTTTTTTGGTGATATTTTCCCAAAATTTCTTGATTAAAATAGCAAATTGTGGTGTTACTGGTTTTTATCCAAATTTTTTATTGCAAGTGGTACAAACAGCGCAATAAATAAGGGTGAATTACTCTACAAAGGCAAGCAATCACTGGCACACATACCCCAGTCTGAAATAACCTGCTCAAATGTTCCCAAGCTGCGCCCTGGTTGCTGCTTGCAGCGTCAAGAAACTGCTACTTACTACTTCGACATTCCATTAAAGTTGCCCCAGCGTGCACTGTGAACTACGAACATGCGTGTTCATGCAAGTTTAAGCAAGCTTCCTCCTGTTTCTGCCACTCCTCCTCCTGATCCCTTACTGAAAACTATTTGTGGATTCCTCAAAACTTTGTCAAAAATAAACAAAAGTGGTGTTATTTTTGTGAAATTGATCTAAATTTGTGTCAAACTGTCAAAATAAGCAAAAGCGGTGTTATTTCGCGTGTTGACCTAAATTTTGTTTCATGTAGCGTTTTCAGTAGGAATTATCATTATTTAGTGTTCTGCACTGATCACTGAAAAAAAACCAATCATACTTATGGTCTGTTCTTGCAAGGCTCTTCTTGTACACTCAAGACTCGGCTGTTTTATTCTGCTACATGGTCTTAATGCAGCCATTTCCAAATTTACCAGGAGTTTGGGAACTGCTGTAAGATGTAGCAGGGGAGGCGAGAAGGCAGCAATGTGATCCCCAGGATTGCCTGGGGCTCTAGGGACTTTACATACTTACCTATTGAAGCCCTGGCCTCCTGGGGGGTGCGGAGAGCCCCGTGGATGTCTCTGCAGGGCTCCCCAAGCTGTGGAATATGTAAAAATAAAATTAATGTCTCCTAACAAGAAGTCTCATAGCTCTACACTGAATTTACAGTGTCCATCATAAATTCATGAGAGTATTTTTTTCATTCTTCCAGTTAAAACTGACCTCTGTCGTGAGGTGTGGCGATTTGAAGAGCAGTATCGCGGCCGGGAGCTTCCTGGATTTATCAACTACATGGCATTTGAGAACATCATAAAGCAGCAGATTGCAGGACTGGAAGAGCCAGCTATACAAATATTGAAGAAAGTAACAGGCATGTACACTCATTAATTGTTATTTTTTTTAAAGTAATGGAGGAAATATTCCTTTTTACTTTTGAAGCCTTTGTTCTTCATACATTGGAAATGAGTACTTTGTAACAAAGGTGAAAGAAATGGTATCACCATTGGTTTAGGATTAAAATCATATTACAGGGTGTAGCCTTTTTATGACTAAACGTGTGGGAAAACAAGGCCTTGTTATATCTACACAGTGTGACATCTATGTACTTTCCCTTCAGAAATCGTGCGACGGGCTTTTACAGATGTTGCTAAACAACATTTTGCAGGTTTTCAGAATCTTTACAAGGCTGCTAAGGTAAGAACCCCTTGTATCATTTCACCAGGGACAGATCTTCCTTTGGCCAGGGAAAATGATTCTTCGGGAGCTCTTACTTTCTCCTCTTGCCCATGCAGGCTTCTTCCACTCTCACATTTGTCCATTTGTCTGAACCCTTCTTTTGTAATCCTTATCAAATACTTCAACATAAAGATTTGGACCAATGAACAGCACAACAATACCATTGCCTTATCATCTGTCATATCCTTATCACTGTGACCTGGTACAAAACAACAAGCTAGTGGGCAAGTTGAAATAAGAAAGCCCCCATCCACTTAGGTGCTCCTGTTAATCCTCATTATCTGCTAGAATTAGGTTCCTAGAAGTCCTCGTGGATAGCAAATTCACAGATAATGAACCATTGATCCTATGGGATTGATGGTGCAAGGGCTATCTTGTCTGCCATCAGAGGAATCCAGCAGATATCCTCAGGAAGCCAACAGAGTGCAGCAGGACATACCAAAAGATCTCTGAATGCTGCAGAGACCTTCTAGAGGCTGCAGGGATCTTCAGAATGGCACCTGTGACCAGCATGGACCTCTTAAACATGGCCAATGGGTGCCCCTGCCAGCCATTTTAAAGGGGTCAGTGCTGCTCGCAGGTGGCATTCTGAAGGTCCCTGCAGCCTCTAGAAGATCTCTGCATAGTAGAAGTGCAGATAATGAGGAAAGTAGTAATTCTGCCTCTCGCAGATAGCGATGTGGCGTGGCGTATAAGAGGATTGACTGTATGTGTCTTCTTGTGACTGTAACTTGCTGTACTGTGTCTCTTCTACCACATCTCTTATGCTTCATTTGTCTGCATCTTCTTTCTCACAACAAGCTCCGCAGGATTTTTCATGATAGATCAACTGTTGCTGTTCCTTTTAGCCTCCTCTTTCTTTGAGTTATCTTGGCTTTGCCCAGGAGTGAGACTACTGTGATATGCCCGATCCTATTACATTTTTTTAAAGGAGAAAGATGGCCTCAGATCAATTTATTCTCCTCTTCATATTCTTTAGTCTTTCCTTTGCTTCTTGCAGTTTGGGGGAAGGTGGGCTTTAAGCGGCCTTCTAATTTCTCTATTGTTTAAAACGGTGCTCTTCAACCCAGTGGCAGCAAACTTCCCAAGTCTATGCAAGCGAGGGTTGGGATCTAATCCAATCATGCGACCGCCTGATCAACACTGAGTCCTGGGTAGAATCCTGCATTGCCTCTTCTCACTGTTTTGCCCCGCCGCTGCTAAGGCCAGCCCTGCTCAGGTTATTACCTCACAGGGTTGGTGTGAACACACATTAGGTGGGGGAAATGGGGCAGGTGGGAGCAGGGGGTGAGCAGCAATGGGAGCAGATCAGGTCCTGAGATGGGGGCGGGATTGGTGGGTGGTCTCCAGCCTCATCCTTCAGTTATTGATTGCCTTCAGTTATTGGGGTCGCAGCACGAAGAAGGTTGAAGACCACTGGTTTAAAAGAATCTACCCTAAATGTTCCATAGTGCTGTTTTCCACGTTCCCAAATTACTCGGATATATTGTTTAGGCTCACTGTTTTGGCTTTTCTTTTATCTGACTTTCTTTGGGATCCTTGCCAATATGGTTTCCAGATAGTAAAATCTACTTTCGTTTCTTTCACTTACATTCACAGTCTGCCTGAACAGCAGTGCCACATTCTCCTGACCTCTCTAATTTCTCAATCTTTGATCTCCCTTCAGTCCTTTTGATTGCTCTCTACTTCCTTCTCTGTATGAACTTAATTCCTGTGGCTCCGTTGGTTTTCCTCTTACCATTCTCACCATGCAAAAGCTGCAGTTCTATACCCTTAACCTGGAAATAAATCCTATGGAACTCAGTGGCACTTACTTCTGAGTAGGCATGCCTAGGATTGTGCTATTAAATCATGCTTCTATCAATTTCTTTAATTTTCCTCCATCAATTGGGATTCCTCACGATTTTATTTTAGGTCGTACGCTTTATATTCTTCAGCTTCATTATTTAGTTCTTTTGTTCACCTTTTCTTGCCTTTGCAAATAATATTCTTTTCTGTTTCCAAGCAGCCTCTTCCACTCAGTTCTTTTATCCTGTTTTTGTTATATTTCCACCTTCTCATTATCTGGTTCTTGTAAAGGTAGAATTTGTCATCTCAGACAGGTAAAGGTTTCCCCAGGACCAAATGGTCTAGTTGTGAGCAACTGTAGGGGGCGGTACTCATCTCCATTTCTAAGCCTGTAGAGCCGGCGTTTGTCCAAGGACAAGCTTCTGTGGTCATGTGGCCAGCATTACTAAACGCTGTAGCGCACGAAACGCCTTCCCACCAAAGTGGTACCTATTTATCTACTTGCATTTTTTACGTGCTTTTGAACTGCTAGGCTGGCAGGAGCTGGGACAAGCAACGGGAGCTCACTCTGTTGCGTGGTCTCGAACTCCCTACCTTCTGGTCAGAAAGCCCAGCAGCAGCGGTTTAACCCACAGTGCCACCACATCCAGACAGGAGGAGACAACAAATTCTACTTTTGCAAGAACCAGAGAATGAGCAGGGTTTAGATTGTGAGCCATGCAGGGCCTGACCTGTCTTCTGCTCTAAAGTGCTATGTGCATTGATGGCATTATATAAATCATAAATGTTTATCTCAAGCAACAAAGAACTGAGATAAATGTTTATCTCAAGCAACAAAGAACAAGGAGTTGTACAAACATAACATAAACAGTGACCAGACCCTCCCTGCAAGCTTACAGTCCTGCAAGGCCCCAGTCCTTTGGGCCATAACGTTGATGGCACATGTGTACCATTGGCTCTGGGTGTTGTAAACATGCCATAAAGCATGTTTACAATATCCGGAGAGTAAGTACTGCCCACGCTGAGGCTGCACCAGTCAGTATTGCGCCTCAATGCAGGTGGCACAACTGGCCGGCACTCCAGAAATACCAGCCAGTGGTAAGGCCCATTGGGGCATGGGGGGAGGTGGGACATGGACAGAACTGGGCAGGGGATAGGAGGATAGGGCCCACGGGGTGGGGGCGTTGGCTTCCACTGCCGGATCCTGAATCCCCGCATTGGGCTGGGCAGTCTGACACAGGGCTGCTTGAGTCTCCACCCACAAAACAGACAGCGGAGACCTGTGGAGTCTCATTGTGGGACCTGTGGGTTTCCTCTTCCCCTGAAGAGATCCCGGTGGTGGCTGTGGCTCCCATAGGAGGCAGCAGAAACCACTGTGGTACTGCTGCTCCTACAGGAACCAGACAGTTCAAGATTGGGCTGCCCATTCACAGCCATAAGAAAAAGGAGGGAAGAGACGGAAAAGAAAATATCATGGAGAAGGACTGGTCATCAGATGCGCTGTCTACATCCATTTTTGAAATGTCTTAATTTTGCCCATCACAGACTAGAATTGAAGATATTAAAGAGAAACAAGTGGAAGAAGCTGAAGCTACGATCAGGTCCCAGTTTGCAATGGAACAGATTCTGTACTGCCCGGACAGTGTCTACCATCAAGACTTACATACTGTAAAGGAGCGAACAGCTAAAGAAATGAGCCAAACAGCAACAACTAAAGCACTCCCAATCAATGGCTTCAAACCTGCTGAAGAAAATGCTTCATTCACTGAAATTGCCTATCATTTGAAGGCATACTTCAATGTGAGTTCAGATTTCTTATCACCTACCAAGAGGTCCAGTTGGGGCCACTGTATAGATACATTTTTTCTAGATAGCCTTGTGCATATGTGAAAGCTCAGATGGCCATTGTGTTTGTGCATTTCCTGTCTACCTTACTTGGGATTAGGAACTGGCTGTCAGGCAAGTCTTCAAATAAAGTACAAGTGTACAGGGGGATAGTTCTTAGTCACAAATCTATAAGGTTGTTATGTGACAACCTGTTTATTCTTATGTAAACAGACACGGCTGACTACAGATGCCGGCTATGGATTGCATTAAGAGCAGCTTGAATTGCCTGCCTGTATCAAAGAGTGTCTATTTACACAACAAAGCGGTGTTGACCAAGTCTCCAGAACCCCACCCCCCACCCCACCAAAGACCTCATTAACACTTCTTTGCTGTGTTAACAGACACTCTGCAGGCTGCTCCAGGCAGACTTCTGCATACCTCATTAACACCTCTTTGTTTTATAACACTTCTTTGTTTTGTTTTGCACTAAGAGACACATGCTTGTAGTAGTGAGTTCTATAAAACTCATGCTACTTTAGGAATATTAACACTCAGTAGGGGGTAACACATGCCCCACCACCCATCTCCACAGTCAGTTTGTGGGAGCAACGGGGCTCATTGCAACTATTTTTTTATTCACATGGGGAATTCTTATTCATCTGGTCTGCCTGACTGCCCAGCTTTCTTTCTCTACCACTGCTTGTTCGGATCAAGGAATCAAACAGACATACCTAATAGCTTTATGTGGTCTTCTCATTTCAGAGTGCAGGCAAGCGTCTCTTGTGTCAAATCTCTCTGATTGTTCAGTTCTACATACTGAAGAAATACAGTGCTCAGCTGCAGAATGAGATGTTGCAACTGGTGCAAGAAAAAGAGGAACTGAGCACTTTGCTCCAGGAGCACAAAGATGCTGCTGAAAAGAAACAGAGTCTCAGCGAGCGAATCAATCGGTTGACCAAAGCTCGGCACCAGTTAGCCATTTTTTTTGCTTAAAATGTTTAGGTAAGGGGTAGGCAACCTTAAACACTCAAAGAGTCATTTGGACCTGTTTTCCGGAGAAAAGAAAACCTCGGGAGCCACAAAACCCTTTTGACATCTAAAATGAAGATAACACTGCATATATAGTTTTTTTTTACCTTTATGCTATGTATAAAAAAACAAATAGCGTGTTGCATTTTTGAAATGAATGCCTAGTCAAACTATATGATCCCTTGGCTCAAGCTGTAAAAGTTGTCTATATAAGCCACTGCTTTAAAAAGGAGAAATGAGAGAAGCTTTCACAAGCTTGGTAATCGGGAGGGGAGAAGGAGGAGGAGGCCTGGGTGGGAGTAAGTGGTAGTTGCTTTTACGTGTTACAGCAAAAGTACCATATGATCAACAAAGCATATCTAATGTTTCCTCTGCTTAATTTTGCATACCTTCCATGCAGATCAAGGATGTTATATATTAAACCCCTCCAACAGCACATAAAAAAATTGTTACAAAAATATTCCTCTAATAAAGAGTGAATCCAGCCTGAATTTGGGACCTTATAAAGTTTTCATGCTCCCACCAACATATTTTTTTACAACCTTTGATTTCTGAACTCCTGAGTTTCATGTACATGTCTGATATACATGTCTGATATATTAAAAATAAAACACACGTTGAAATGAATGGGGACCAACCTGAAATTGGCTCACGACGTACTTGCTGGGTGCCAGTGGTGGACCTGGGGGTGCCAAGGGTGCAAATGCCCTGTGCACTGAGTTGGGGAAGAGTGACAGCAACACCGCCCATCTCTGTCCCCAGGTCTGGGTCGCTCTGGGAAGCAGCTTCCACAGAAGTGGCTTCTCAGAGTGACCAAGCACGCTCCGAAGGGTGCTTAGGATTGCAGCCTGGGACTCAGATCCACGTTAGCGCGTGCAGACACGAGCAGCCCTCTGACTCTCCCCAAAGGCTGTCCATTAGCTCGCGTGGCCTCCCGTCTGCACGAAAGGCCCTCTTTCTCCAGCCGCACCTGCCCAGCAGGAACTTGCGCCTTTAAAACCACATGAGCCCCCCCCGCCTGGAAAGTCATCTCGAGCAGGATGAGAGCGTGGCGGGCGGTCCGGATCCAGCATGCAAAGAGCAGCTGCATCCTGTCAACGCGAGAGGCGGTGGGATGTGGCTGCTCCGGCAGGTTTCCGCTCAGTGCCGGCTCTTGGGGCATAGATGGCAGAGGCTCTTCTAGCGCCTCTGCACATCTGCCAAAGCTCCACCTGACTGCGGCGCGTTAGCGCTGCTTTCCCTGCAGCTCCCACTTTCCATGAGTCTTGTGACTCCTGAGCACGCCGCCACAGGGCGAGGACAAGAACGAGGCTGAGGAGGCGGGGAAAGAGGCGGAGGCAAGCCTCGGTGGACACCTCACTCCATGGACATGAGGCACCTGAGCAGAGGGAGGACGCTGGTGACCAGGTGAGAGGAGATAATGGGCGCGAGGCAAAGAAGAGCCCCCTTTGCCACTTTCAGCCGGACTCCGGAGCCGCAGCAGACGTCGGAAAGAGCCGCATGTAGCTCCGGAGCCGCGGGTTGCCGACCCCAGGTTTAGGTATTGGACTGCATCACAGCTGAAAAGGGCATTAGTGAGACTGGTAACGCTTCTCTGAAAAAGAATATATTTTGTCATTTGCAACTCTAGTCATGGATTTGATTGTAGTGACTTTTACACAATTGTTTGTATATACTGAGAAAGTGATATTTTAGGCACAGAATGCCGTAGTGTTACTACAGGTGAAGCTATGAATCGTTTTGTAAAGCCCACCTCCTACTCTGATGGTAGATTCACAGGTCTTTCAAGATAGGTCTCTTTGTGCTTGTGTAAAGCACAACCTATTGCACATGACACGTACCAAGAATCCTTGTACAAGAATCCAAGCCAGACTTTTTCTGAGCACATTCTCTTGAATTCTAGGTTTTGTTACATTAAGAAAATTTTTTATAACAATTATGAAAAAGCCTACTTTACTTCAAGCAAGTAAAACACTTCAAACTACTTCAAGCAAGTTATTTTGAGATGGGTTTATAATTGCTTTCCACCAGTGCTCCATAAAAGATTACCAGTTTCTTAAGGTATTATAGCCTTGGTGTTATTTTCATAGTAAATTCATTTGGCACAAGCAGTGTATAGATGCACCTTATTTTCCCATCCATTTAAAGGAGTGCTTTTATTCTAGCTTTCCTTGTTTAACATACAGAATCCTCGTGATGGCAATTCTTAATTGAAGAATGTGTGTGTGCGAGGGGGGTTGATTTTATTATTTTAACATTTTGTTGGTATCATTCTTTTTGATTTTTCTCATTATAGGAGTGCCCCACCTGATCTGAGGAGCCCATAGGGGAGGCTGGAGCGCATGCTCCCTTGCCGTGGGGAGGCTCCAGCCTCTTAAGCAACGTTGGATATGGCGCTGGCCCATCAGCCTCACCAGTCCGGCGCTGCTTAGGATTGCGCCCTCAGACTTTCCCTCAGCGCATCAATTCAACCTTGGCAATTCTAGCTATTTTAACTAGTTTTAATTATGTAAATATTTCTTTTATAACAATTACATAAATAGCATACTAGGACTAAAAAACATTAATTACAGTTGGGTCTGTATTGCTTTCCAATACTCAAATGAAGGCTTTCCTGTTTTAAGATCCTACAATGCTGACTTCCTTGGTTTCAAAATGGGTTTGTTTGGCCTGAGCAGTATATAGGTACACCTTACCAGACAATGGACTTATCAAGGACTCACAAGAAGTGAGCTTCTTTTCTGTTTACATAAAGCGTTCTGCAAAATGTGTCTCTGAACCTTAATTTCAGGGATATTTGTAAGCAGCCAATACAGAACAACACAAATACAGCTTTAGCTAAGAGGTGGAAAAGAATTCATCTTGGTACCGTAAGTCCCATGCATTCTCTCTCTTTTTTGGAAAACGAGTCCAAAGCAAGTCATAGTAAATGAAAATCAGATTTGCAGATCTTCTGCAAACAAGCTATGTCAATTATACAGGTATGCCCCAATATATCCTTTGGGGTTCTGCTCCAGATCCCCTTGTGGATACTTGAAACTGTGGATATTGAGGACACATTTTTAAAGATAGGGAAACATCAGTGGTTTTGCTGCAACAAGGTAAAAAAAAAAAGATTTGTTTAATGTTCCTCTATCTTTTTAATAGGCATCCCAGTATCCATGGATAACTGAAACTGGATATTGGGCATGCCCAGTGGTGAAATTCAGCCAGTTCTCACCAGTTCTGCAGAACCAGTTGCTAATTTTAGGTTGGGAGAGGGAAGAAAGGCAGTGGATGGCCCTGAAGGCCGCCCTGAAGGACATAGAACCGGTTGTTAATTTAATTGAATCCCACCACTGGGCATGCCTGTATTTGAAACATACTACCTGTGAGTAGATCTCCATATAATTTTTCAAAGATATTTACTGATAGAAATGTACAACATCCATATAAGCTGCTCAAAACAATAAAGGGAACACTTACACAACACATCCGAGATCTGAGTGAACGAAATATTCCTATTAAATACTTTGTTCCTGACATAGCTGAATGTGCTGACAACAAAATCACACAACAATCATCAATGGAAATCACATTTATTAACCCATGGAGGTCTGGGCTTGGTGTCATACTCAAAATTGAAGTGGAAAAACAACTACAGGCTGATCCAACTTTGATGTAATGTCCATAAAGCAAGTCAAAACTAGGCTCAGTAGTGTGTGTGGCCTCCACGTGCCTGTATGACCTCCCTACAACGCCTGGGCATGCTCCTGATGAGGTGGCGGATAGTCTCCTGCGGGATCGCCTCCCAGACCTGGACTAAAGCATCTGCCAACTCCTGGACAGTCTGTGGTGCAACGTGGCGCTGGTGGATGGAGCGAGACATGATGTCCCAGATGTGCTCAATTGGATTCAGGTCTGGGGAACGGGCGGGCCAGTCCATAGCATCAATGCCTTCATCTTGCAGGAACTGCTGACACACTCCAGCCACATGAGGTCTAGCATTGTCTTGCATTAGGAGGAACCCAGGGCCAACCGCACCAGCATATGGTCTCACAAGGGGTCTGAGGATCTCATCTTGGTACCTAATGGCAGTCAGGCTACCTCTGGCGAGCACATGGAGGGCTGTGCGGTCCCCCAAAGAAATGCCACCCCACACCATTACTGACCCACGGCCAAACCGGTCATGCTGGAGGGTGTTGCAGGCAGCAGAACGTTCTCCCTGGCGTCTCCAGACTCTGTCATGTCTGTCACATGTGCTCAGTGTGAACCTGCTTTCATCTGTGAAGGGCACAGGGCGCCAGTGGCGAGGTTGCCAATCTTGGTGTTCTCTGGCAAATGCCAAACGTCCTGCACGGTGTCGGGCTGTCAGCACAACCCCCACCTGTGGACGTCGGGCCCTCATACCACCCTCATGGAGTCTGTTTCTGACCGTTTGAGCAGACACATGCACACTTGTGGCCTGCTGGAGGTCATTTTGCAGGGCTCTGGCAGTGCTCCTCCTGTTCCTCCTGGCACGAAGGCGGAGGTAGCGGTCCTGATGCTGGGTTGTTGCCCTCCTACAGCCTCCTCCACGTCTCCTGGTGTGCTGGCCTGTCTCCTGGTAGCGCCTCCATGCTCTGGAGACCACACTGACAGACACAGCAAACCTTCTTGCCACAGCTCGCATAGATGTGCCATCCTGGATGAGCTGCACTACCTGAGCCACTTGTGTGGGTTGCAGACTCCGCCTCATGCTGCCACTAGAGTGACAGCACCGCCAGCATTCAAAGGTCACCCAAACATCAGCCAGAACACATAGGGACTGCAAAGTGGTCTGTGGTCACCACCTGCAGAACCATTCCTTTATTGGTGGTGTCTTGTTACTTGCCTATGATTTCCACCTATATATATATATAGCAGCCTGGCGACAAACACTGCAGGGGTCAGGCCCCCCTAGCACCCCTGGGGGTTGGGGTATGCATGGGGCCCCACATGAAAATGGTCGACAACAGCCAAAATTGGCGTCAAATCTGTAGTTTCCGGGGTCACCGAGACGAGCGGTAACGCTCCCGACGCTGTTGGAGTCCGGGTTTGGCCCCCTGTTGGAGTGGGGGGCAGGAAGGGGTGCGAAACAAAACATCTGCCATGCCCTGTTGGAATGCCTGGAACGATTGGCACCAAACCCGGCATGTGCATGCCTTGCGGCCTGGCGACAAGCACTGCGGGTGTCAGACCCCCCTAGTGCCCCCAGGGGGTGGGGAGCGAAGGGGGTGCCATGTAAAAATACTCGAAAACGGCCGACAGTGTCGAATCCATAGTTTCTGGGGTCGCCTAGAAGCTTGGGATATTTTGTTACCTGGGCAACGCCAGGTAACAAAAGGCTAGTGATAGAATAAGATAGATAGAAATGTACGATTGAAAAAAGTTTGTAATAAAGTATTTTTTTCTGTGCAAATGGACTTGTGCTAAATAAAAATCCCCAGAGATGATCTTTTTATCCTTTTTTGGAATACGTCTACAGTAAAACTTTGTTTGACTCACAATTAAAGCTAAATTGTTAAGATAAATTTTGTTGTGGAGATATTTGGGGGGCCTACGAAGAGACCAGACTTTGTGTAATATACTATGAAAATATACTGGAGGGGGGATGGACTTTTTGTATTTGTTTTGGGGGAATACTTACCTTGTAACAACTGATTAAAAAAATGTGTTCCCATGCATTAGGATTGACTTCTTAGACCAGTGACTTTCAACCTTTTTCAGTCTTACAGAACACTGATAAGATGCTAAAATTGTTAAGGCACGCCATCTGTTTTTCGATAACTGACAAGGCACACCACACTGCCGGCAAAGGCTCAAATCCCCTAATGGCCCTACTAATAAATGACCCTTTTGCCAACTCCATGACACCCCTGCAGACCATTTGCAGCACACTGATTGAAAATCACTGCCTTAGACCTTCAGCAAAATGAATATTTTCCAAGGAACCACAAGAATATAAACTTGCCAGAGGAAGACATGTTTTGTAAAAAGAGTTTATTTTCTAAAATCACCTATACACAAAGATACAAATTGTATGTCAAATTGAAAGGTAAAACATTTACTTTTAAAAATTGTAGGAAATATTCTGCATAATTTAGTCCGTTTTCTTAAGTCTTACCATGTCTGCTTCAAATCATATGAGTGGCACTTGAGTATAAAACTTACTGCAACTTGATAACCTGAATTAGGAATTTCTCCAAGTAACATATTTTTAAAAAGTGCATTTCAATAGCAGCATTGTCTGTTGTAAGTCCATTGGAATAAGTAGGAAAAGAAAAAACCCAGTGTCAGATTTCATTCTATGATAGCTCTGATAATCAGGTTTGCCAAGTATGTAGTTCAACTTAAAGTTTTTGCTTCAACCATTATTAAAATCATAAATCTTACAAAAATGCATTAAGAAAAATCAAGATGAAGACATTCCTGCTTAATATGTGCACATCAGTGTTTTATTAAATGAGGTAGCTTAATTAAGTTATTGCTTTACTTTTCTGTTCTTAACACTTGCAATGAAAATCTCTTATGAAAATGGCAGGGGACATCTTGAATTTTCTCACTTGTTGTTTCTAATCCCTATATTTGAAAATGCATCTATACTAGCAAGTTTCTAGCTGCAGGCCACAAGGCCTGCTAACTGTGCCATTGGAATACTAGTTACAGTAACTCCTCAGACATTACCTTGTCCTCAGACATTAGCTTGGAACAACAATGCATGGCTGGGAGTGTGTCAACTCCTGCTGCTGTTGGCATGTCCTATAGCTATGCCTCCCCCCCCCCAATGCTTACAGCATTTGTCTGTAGTGACCAGTGTTGAATATGGGATGAGGGGGGTTGTGGCTATGGACATGGTGTCAGAGGCAGCATTTGCCAGCATGTTCCTGTTTGTGGTTGAGGCAACACCTGTAAAGGCCTACAGAGATTCTAGAATACTCTGTACCACATAACAAAATGGACTCCATGATGTTTTCATTTACTGGACTAACTCTGATCTTGATTTTAGTTTTACATATTTGGAGGTGGGTAATTAGATACATAAACACTGATTTCTGAAATCAGTGTTGTCACTTGTGAAAAGGATGAGGCATTTGTAGATACCTGAAAACAAGTGAGGTATTTTCTGTCCCTAAGTATTTTAGAGAAATGTCTCCTCTGCATTTGTTGCCTTAGGACGTTCACCACATGATTCCCCACCTTTAAAAACCTGGGCTAGCCAGCAGCTCAGACATTCACATCACTGATATTTTAAACATTAAATAACGCCAAAAATAAGCAACAGGACGTTGCGCTTATATTCCAAACACAGTATAGAAATGTCTATTTACAAATGTGGTTACAACAACAACTAAAAAAAACTGGCTGGGAATTCTCAACTCAAGGACACTTCAATAACTGATTAAAAAAAAAAAAAAAAGGAGTGCTAATAACCACCTGAGACATTGTACTGATAGAGGCCCTGGAAAAGCCTACCTGTGCTTAATATCCAGTCAGTGCAAATGGCAAACCGTTTGCAAACATTTAGGTTATATTTTAAAAAATGAAGTGTTGAGGACCTCAAATTTGTTTTTTTAAAGACACAGTAATTATGATCATGAAAGCCATCTGATTCATCAAGATGCCATTCTTTCCACAGAGGTGACACATGAGAGAGTATAGTCATTGGTTTGCCTGTTAGAAAAACACAAAATATGTTAACACTCTATGCACAGATGTACTGAATTAATAATGCATTCTTACTAGATCGTATAAAACCTGAAGCTATCTGTTTTAAGGGGAGAATCAGAAATTGAAGCAAGCACATCAGTGAACCCTTATGAAATCAGAAGCTTTTGATTCACCCCTTCTTCAGCCCTGGATTCAGAATCATGTAAACTCTAACAGAGCTATTGTTATTTCTATTTTTATAGAACTAAAAACACCTACAACAGGGTGACCTGTTTATGACCCAGGTCAGCAGCTATGGGTGTACAATTAAATGGACAAAACTGAAAAACAACAACAACTCTCCAGACATAGATAAGGACCATTTTATAACTACTATATCCGTAATTTGATCATGTGAACATTTCCACAAAATATTAAGAATGTTTATATACAGCTTTTCCACACAAATGTTCACAAAGCTGTTAAATAATAGGATCGTGTTTCAAGAAACAAGTGTGACAGATGTGGACAAACTGAATTTCAGTCCAGATGTGATATACTGATGCACCTGGTGTATTAATCTACCTCCAGAAGATAGAACTACTTTGTGAGAGGAGCTGATTACATTCCTTGCCTATCATCACCCTACACCATGTCACTGCTACAGCCACCATATCTTTCTCTTAGAGTTCTCTCCACTGAGGGATTGTGCCAGTAGATAGACATGAAAATATATTCTAGACCAGCGCTCCAAACTGTGTGCCAAAAAATGCCCTCCCCATCCAGGCCAGCTCTTATGGTCCCGCCGCACTGCCGCTTCATTTTTCACCTGATGCAGGCACTAGGAAGCTCTGGATATTTGTGTGTATTGCCCAACATCCCAGCAGGCTTTGTGGCAGGATGTCTGGGCAGACATGACTATCTAGAGCATTCCTGTGCCTGGATCAGGTGCAAAATGAAGCAGCAGCACAGCGGAACCATAATGCTGCTCATGGGGGGGGGGAAGGTTCTCCCCAGACACCAGATATGGCCTGTGGGCTGGAGTCTGGTGAGGGCTGTTCTAGACAATGACACATTCTAGCATTCATTTCTCTAGAGAAGGGAACAGTCCCGCAACAGTAGAAGCAAGAAAGGCAGCAAGCGCTATTAGAAAAGCCTGAACAGTTCTGAAGAGTTAATGGAATCACCAAGCCTTCCCCAACCTTTTTGGGTGCAGCAGGCAACACTGACACCTACCAGCAACAGTTGGAGAGATCTGCCATATCATTTTCTATATCTGATTGGGGGCGGGGACATTAGATGAAAATTAAAGCTAGCCCTGTTCTATGACATCTCTAAAATAAGGAGTTAGTTTTCAATTTCCTCCTTTTAAAGATTCTCCAAAATAATTCAGCACCACCAATGCTTATAAATGGAACATGTGCTACGGAACCACCAATCAGCCATCACCTCCTAAACAGGCTGGCACAGCCTAATGAGGAGGCTGCCCTGGGCTTGCAAGCCCTGCTTTGCTCCTCAGCTGCTGCTTCGGACAACAGACTGCAAAGCAGGGAAGGCCCACGCCTAAGCATCCTATATTAGTTGGCATTTCCCCATTATTTGTAACATTTTCTGCCATGTCACATGGGGGGAAATCTTGGCTTGGCCCCACCATCATACGAGGCAAGAGTGGGAAAATTCTGGCCCACTCTTGGCGGCTCAGTTTGTTTGGGGTAGACTTTATTTGCAAATGTCTCTGATCCTTTTGCTTATTTTCCTCCATGTGCTTTGGCTTACTGACTGTCACCCACACTCCCATTGCACGGGCTGGGATTAACAGATTTCCTTTGGAGCCATATAGGAATTGTTGTCCTTCTGAAGGGCCTTGGTTCACTTGTTGTTGTTTGTCTACCTCCCCCAGACCGTTGTCTTTGGGTTTGGTCGTCATTTTCTTTTTAACCAGGGTTGGTCACTTCTGGAAGGTTTTTGTGCAGGCCAGATTTTGGTGGGCACCCTGATGTACGCAGTAGTCAGTAGGTGGGCCAGTACCAATCCCTGGAAGCTGTTGGGTGAGCCCTTTTGGTGGATTGCAAAATCTACTTCAAAAGCTTTCTAGCATGGGGGAAGTGGTACATTCTAGCTTCCTTGACTCTTTGGGGTTGGCTCACACCATCAATTGATGGACCAGTTCTAAGTCAGGGTGGAAATGCTCGAAAGTACAACAGATAGTGGTTTCCCGTCTCTTCTAGGTTCAATGCTCACACTAAAGGGGAGAGGAGTTGCAAGGTGACTTCCCCTGTATGGGTTGCTCAATTATATAATTGGCTTTCAATAGTGATGGCCCAATTTATATTCAGAGCCAATTGTCTTGCATGTTTATGAACTTTGTGAACTTCGATTTGTGAACTTTGTGTTGAAAAACAGTATATAAATACCATTGATTGACTCGATTGTGAGATGCACAGGTAAAGCAATTAAACTCAAGGTGCAATTTTATTATGAGAGAGTTACCTGCATATTTCTGTAAATCCAGTCTGTGAACTGAGTCATATTACCATAAACTCCAGGTCGATTTCGACCAGCACAGCCTAATCCCCAGCTTGTGTCACCAACTAACCACCACAACGAGTCTGTCTTTGTTACCAATGGACCACCACTGTCACCCTAAAATGAGATACAAGCCATAAATTAATTGCAACCTTGTCACAATCAAGTTAAAGGAAATAATAAACTGATTTCTGGAACAACAGAAATACAGTAGTCCTTCAGTATCTGCAGGGGTTTGGTTCTGGCTTCCTCTGCAGCCCCCTCCCTTGGCCCTGGCTTGCCCCAGAATGCACTGCTTTACCCAGACGCAGTTTACAGGAGTGAAGAAGACTGCCCTGTAGCCCTGCAAACAGCATGATTTTGCAGCACGAAGATGGGGAAGGCTATTTATTTACTGACTTTTACTTTAAAAAAAAAAGGGGGGGACACCTGCATCTGTAGATAGTAAAATTCATGGACGCAGGTCCATTGTATTTAAAATATACCCATAAACAAACGACAGTGACCAAATCAAAATGCATCTCTCATAAAGAAGTTAGCATGGAATGGCTACAGAAAATGACCCACAGAAAGGCTAGCACTTTTAAAACACAAAGGTATAAGTTATAGTAATACTAATGCCCCATTATTAATACAAGTTGTTTCACTCCAGTTAGGCGGATGTATGATTTGAGAATCAATTCTAACTGCAGCTGCATTGCAACTGCAGAAGGCAGAAGCCATTATTTAATGTAGCACTCCATTTTCATGGTGTTTTAGAAAGTAGCAAGGTGCCTGAAGGAAGGGTTTAGTATTTAAAAGGATTTAGGGTCTCTCTCTCTCTCTCTCTCTCTCTCTTTCTCTCTCTCTCACACACACACACACACTCACACACACACACACACCCCTCATTATCTGCGGGATTTCTGTTTCCAGAACCCTTGTGGATACTGAATTCTATGATATTGAATTCTTCAATTCAAACCCACAGGATTCAAGGCCCACCCTCACCCTCCGAACCCAACCAAAGCTGAGCTCTAGTCGGATCCAGAGGGTTTTCCGAGACCCGCAGAGGCCACAAAGGACCTCTGCAGGCCTCCGAATGATCGTTTTGGCAAAAAAAAAAGTCACTCCCTAGTTTTCAGTGGAAAAACATAAGTGACATGCTTATGCCCTTATAAGGCATTCTAAAGCCTGGACCAGATCAGCCTGGTTTGGGGGGGGGGGGCAACTGCAGATTTAAAAATTATAGGATGTCAAGTCCGCAGATAATGCAAGCCCACTTGTACGAAAGGTTGCTTTTAAAAACGGTTCAGCAAGTGCAGAACAAAACCACTTGCCTACTAGTGAGGCAATCGTATTGAAATATGTTTTATTGCAGTTTCACTTGCTTTGAGGACCAATTTAAGACACTTGTATGACTTTAAAATTTCTAAATAGTGGTCCTGGGTACCTTATTCCTCTCCCAAGAGTGCTCCACACCCCTAGAGGCAAGAGGCCCTGCTTAACATTATGTCTCTGTATTGCATAAGCTCTGTAAAAGTATTGAGCAGGGTCACACTAGTGATGCCAATGTCTTTCTGGGTAGCAAATTCCAACAGCATCTGGCTAATCTTTTTCAGCAAACTTAACAGTTGTTAAATTTTTCTGACAGTTGCCGGTTTTTTAAAAATGTAATTTTAAAAGGGAAGAATTGGTCAATCGTAATAGAGGAATCTTTGGAAAAAAATTATTCTACATCTAGAAAATAATTTCACCGAGATGGAAATTGGAAGCATATTTACAAATCAGTTCAATATCTTTTTCCAGTTAACTATTCGTTATCACTGCATTTTACAGACCTCAAAAGTTCAAGCTACAATCTGAAAGAGTTTCACGCTTAACAGAATAAAAAATTGTTACCTGACAAGAATCTACTTTTCCTTCCAAGTAACCAGCACAAATCATAGTGGGCAAAATGAGTCCATTATAGACAAATTTGCTATTGCATATAGATGAATCAATTAAAGGTACAATTGCTGCATTCAATTCCTTTGAAGTGTTACCTAAAGTTGAAAAGGGGCACAAGAATGATACATTAAGATCCATTCAAAATCCAGCAGCTAGAACATCTGGGAGTCAGCCAGATGGGGCACTGATCTCTGAACCTTAGTACTGGTCGTTATGCTAGGGGTCGGGGACCTAGCATGGGCTTTTCCTTAGGATTCCAACACTATTTGATAAACCAGGGAATGAAAGCAAGAGGGTATTGACAGTGTTCTTCCACTTTTTTTGTGATTTCAACTACCGTATTTCCCCAAGTATAAGGTGCACCAAAGTATAAGACGCACCTTAATTTTGGGGCCAGAAATTTTAAAACCGCTGGTCTTTAAAGAGCCGGTGGGAGGCCGGCGGCTCTTAAGGCAGGAGCACTCCCGCTTGCTGGCTCTTTAAGGCAGGCGGGAGCACGGAGAACCGTGCTCCCGCCTGCCTTAAAGACCGGCAGGAGCGCTGCCTTAAAGAGCAAGTGGGAGCGCTCCTGCCGGCTCTTAAAGAGCAGGGGGAGCGCGGAGAACGCAGCACTGTCCGGCCGGGCAGTGCTGCGTTCTCCGTGCTCCCGCTTGCCTCAAAGAGCGGGCAAGCTGCCGGCTCTTTAAGGCAAGCGGGAGCACACACCCTTGTATAAGACGCACCCACTTTTTAGCGCCCCTATTTTTGGAAAAAAGGTGCGTCTTATACTTGGGGAAATACGGTAGTTCTATGAATATTAGGTCCATGTCCAGAAAGCCAGACTGACACCAACCCTTCCAAGTTTTGCTTAGCCACTGTATAAACCTGATCCTGGCACTGCCAACATACGGCTCACTTGGCTACGTTACCTCATTTGAAATGACAAAGTGAACTACTACTACTACAAACAATGATATTGTGCAAAGTTTTCTAGTTTGCACCTTGTGTACACAGACGCACTGTTACTGATGCACAATTCATAACAAATCCAGGTTTTAATGGCAATCAATTTTACCTCCTTGGTATTTTGCTCCCCATCCGCTTATCCAACACGGTTGATGAGGTTGAAACATCATTCCAGGGTTGGGCAAACAAACTGGCCCTATAAATTCTGAGGCAAGAACACGTTAATCAGTAACTGTGCCAGAACAGAGTCTGAAAGAAGTTCCAAGAACAGCAGGCTCTGTACATGGATGGGTTCTAAGGACAGTCTTGGGCCTTTCGGATTTAGTGCTGATTTCTAGTACCCTCATTCCCTAACATAAAGCCAACTGTTTGGATCATAAGCACCACAAGTAAGCTGTGAAGATAGGAAGCCTTTAATCAACAGGATGACTTTGGGCAGATGTGACTAAAGCTAGTGAAAATCTGACAATACGTCAAATTGCTATGCTAATATGCAAGCTACACTCAATTGTCAGCCCCCCAACCCTGCCTTATATACACATGGAGGATGAAAGATTCAAGGAAGAAAGCCAGACACTAACCCACAGTCAGCACATACTTAATGTAGAACAGTAGTTCTCAAACTTTATAGACCAGGACTCACTTTTTAAATTGGCACTCTAAAACCCGTCGGAAGTGTCAGGACCCGTCGGAAGTGATATTATAAATTTGGAAGTGATGCCATAACTGGAAGTGACATCATAAAGCTGTCATTGTGACATAGTAGAAAGCATTTTGTTCTGTAGGAGATAATATAGAAATTAAAGTGCATCATGTTCTATAACAATGTTTCTCAAACTGTGGATTGGGACCCACAATGGGTCATCCATAATGGGTTCGTGGGTCACGACCTGAGGTCAGGGGGGTTGTGGAAAGCTGAGGGCAGCCATATTGGAAGCTTCAGACCTTACTCTTGCATTCCAAGAGTCATTTTAACACTCTTGGAATGCAAACTGGCATTCTTGGATTGAACATCCCTGATAGAAAGCAAGATTAGAACAAAATATTTTGTAAAAACACTGGACTACAACAAAATTTTTAAAAACCCTCACTTAAAAATTCAGACTGTTTCACTCACAAAAGGAATATAGCAAGAGTAAGGTCTGCAGCTTCCAAGATGGCTGCTCTCAGCTTTCCATGACCCATCTAACATCAGATCGTGACCCACTTTGTGGTCCCAACCCACAGTTTGAGAAACACTGATGTACCACATGATGCACTTTAATGTCTATAGTATCTCCTTCAGAACAAAATGCTTTCACACCTTTTTCAAGGGGTCTCAGAGCACAATCATATCCAACTTTCCAGCACTGATGCAGCTGTACCAATGGGGCATGTGCTGCATCCTGTGGTAGGGCAGCAGTCTGGGAACGCCTTTTCAAGGTATGGGAACATCTATCACCTTACCTCAGGGCTGCATCACCATGGAAGGTTGGATGGGACTGGGTCCTCAGTATACTATATGTATATTTGTTCACAGATAATTCTTGTGGAGGTTAACAGAAACTTACAGAATGGATGCATCTATTCTGAACACAAGAACAATGGAAGACCATGCCTCAAGCTGGTCCTTCAAAGCACCCATGACTTTTCACATCTTTTATTATAATCATTATGTATTGCTATAGTGCAACAGAATTTACACAATCTTGATTTTGTTAGTTGCGCTAGGTGTGCCAGTAGAAAGGCATCCTGTACTGTAAGTGTATAGACCAAATTAAAAATACATACCACTGAAAGACAGAGGAAATTGTAACTTCATAAGTGCAACGTCATTATTTTTAGTAGTTGAATCGTAGTTTGGATGAGAAATTATTTTGGCTATTTTGTGTCCCTGGTAAAACATTTCCCACTGTGACAGAATTCCAGCATAAGCTTTCCAGAAGTATGAATCAGAATATGCCCTGCAAAGCAGAATGAAGGCTAGCAATTAATGTTTCCCCATTTCAGCACAACTCATGTTACTGCAGCATCAGCACCTAAGTGCTACAGCTGCCATCAAGAAGCTAACATATTTGGGTTCCAACCCTATACAGGTAGGACAGAAGCCATATGTTCATGCCATAGGGAACAACCAGCAGGGTGGAACAGTCACTTTTGAGTCAGGACCCTCCTAGAGGAGAGCAAGAAATCCCAATAAAAGTAAAATAAAACACACTCCAAACACAGTTGCATTGAACCAAAGAGTTTTATATGATACACTTGGCAGGTATCACCTTGGACAGTTCATTTATGCTCTGTTCATGCCATTTCAACAGGACTTAAGATAACAGATAACTCAAGGTAACATTGCACATTACACATTTTTTCCTTTTAAAAGCTGATTTCAAATGACTAAACACGAAGTCCCAAGATACACTCAGCTGTGAAATGAAAATATGTGAAAAGAAAAGAAGAAAAAAACATTGGAAGAAACTGTCTTGGACTTACCCTTCAACACAGTGAGCTGCTGTTACTATCCATTCAGGAGTGATAATGGACCCTCCGCATAGATGAATTCCTTGGAAATGAAGACTGACTTGCCACGGCCAATCCCCAGGAAAGGCAGCATTTCCACCCACAATTCTGTTTCGAGACGGTGCACGTTTACTAGAGAGGCCACATTCTTAAAACAAAGGAGATGTTTCAGGGATAGTCTCAGTACAATCTGTTTCCTGCTTTACTTCTAGGAGCTCTAAAGGTCTTGTATGGGCTAACCCAGTGGTGCCCAAAGCAGAGGCCCTATCAGCTGCTGCCCGAGTTATAAATGCCAAGAGGTGTGGCTATAAAGGTGTTTGGGCAGCAGTGCTTCCCACCCAGCTTGTTTAATCCTTGATGCACATAGCCTAATCTACCCTGTCAGTTTCATGACCCACCAAAAATGGGTCACAACCCACTGGTTGATCCCAGATCCACAGTTCGGAAACCACTGGGTTATCCCATTTAAGAATCATTACCAGACACCTTCTGATGTAGGTTAGAATGAGACACAACAGCTTTCACAAGTCCACCCAACATGATGAATGGACAAGTCTCCAGGTCTCCCTGGTCCCAAGCTCAATGTTCTATCCACTATACTCTGATCGATTCTCTAATCAGTCAGTGTTGTCATTTTCATCTCACTTAGTACATACATTAAAAATATAGATCTCTTAATTTAAGAACCACCAACTTCAGTTTTGTAGAATAGTTGTTCTTATTCAGAACAATTAAAAACAATTAGGGAACAGCAGGTGGCCTTTTTGCCATACCCCACCTCCCCAATTTCTTAGAATTAATCTGCAACTAGATCATATTTTACAACAAAGGAAAATTGGATTCTTTAAGTCACAACACAGTTTAATGTCTATTTAAACAACAAGTAAAGGTAATAAAAGTCAAATAAAGGTCAAATAAAAATTACAATACTTACTTATGCATCGCACAGAGACCACTTTTGTTGATGGACAGAAAATACTACAACATGAGCAGACAGAATGAGACATCGTTACACCAATATATGAAGATGCAAGTCCTCGTTCACATGCACACTAACTGGGAGCCACTTCAATCCTATGCTACATGGTGCACAAGTAAATTATGTGGGTGGGGCTAATCTCGTGGGTTGTTCCTGCCAGAGCAGCACCTTCACTCCCAGAAGGGGGGCCAATTTTATGATAAGAACCTAAAAGTAGGCGCCACTGATGAGACTGCATTATTCATATTTACACCTCTGCAGCATAGATAGCATCATGTTAGAGTGGCAGGATCCTGTAGGGCTTTGCGCAAGTTGCCAGGCATCAATCATGAATTCCAGGCATCAGTCATGCTAGAACTTCTGGGTACAGAGCAAACCCATAAAATACTTGCAGTGGTGTGGAGAAATCATCAGATTGGTATGATGAGCTGTTATATATTGAAAGAAGCCTCTACATGCAATTCATTAGAACTTTGGCATAGCTTGGGCTCTACCAAACATATTGCTATATGTTGCACTCAAGGACAGTACAACTGAACCACAGATATGTGCTCAGAACAGAACTCGACAGAAGAAAGCAGCCTAATGCTTTATAGTGTGGGAGCTAGAAGGCAGACTTTTTTTTTTAATGCTTTTTTACTATTTTGCAGTCACTTTATTAAGGCAGCATTCATTTCAACATCATCAACTTCTCAGTTGCATGAGACAATTGTGCATTACAATGACACTGGGAACCACATCTATTTCATATAGGAAGTATAGGAATGTCACCTGTTATACAATTTCTTATACAAGTCTACATTCCCAGCACTTGTATTCAGCCTCAGAAAACCAGGGGATCCAGCTATAGGTGCAATTGCCTCGCTGTGGAGGTAAGTGTTCCTGCCAATGGAAAAAAGTGAATAGTCAAATCATACCTATTTCCTATGCCAGCACAAAGAGTCCGCGTTAGCTAGAAAACAGGTCAAATGCCATTAGATATTAGCTCTCCCCACCAACTAACTACCACAGAACCATATCTACTGTGTGAAAGCAGTGCTCACACTGCACTGGGGAGCCATATCCCTTGAAAGTGGGCATAATGTATAGAAATGTCATATATTATACAACTTGTTTCACATCTATATTCACCAACACTTGTAGTCAGTTTTAAAAATTTTACTGTAAGATTTTACACAGAGGCATAGTTCAAGCCTTAACATAAGAACATAAGAAGAGCCCTGCTGGATCAAGCCCATCTACTTGTATCTCACAGTGGCCCACCAGGTGCCTCAGGGAGCACATGAGACAACAAGATGCTTGCATCCTGTTGCCATTCCTTTGCACCTGGCATTTTGAAGTAGCCTACTACTTCAGTAAGGAGGTTGCACAACCCATCATAGCCTAGAGCTCACGATGGACTATTCCTCCAGAAATTTGTCCAATCCCTTCTTAAAGGCTCCTAGTATAAAAATATGAAATATGAATGAATGAATGATTTTGTCCTATGGGGGATGTTAATTTATGGGCCCCAGTGTCAGATGACCTAGCTATGCCACTGTTTGGGGGAGGGTCACTGTGATCTTGGGGGCAGCAGGAGGAAGCACACTGCTGGGGGGAGGATATGGGTTCCCCCCATTTTTCACTTTTTTAAAAAGCC
>JAJKFI010038777.1:41900-74238 GCA_029204185.1 Lerista edwardsae | reverse complement strand
CCACAAGCCCCCAACTCTGCTACAAACAATTCAAACAAACAACAGGTGCCTCTCTCATTTGCCAAGTCGGGAGTGCAGGAGGGCCAGCGGTGTCATGCTACCGGTACGCTGGGCAGGAGAAACGGGTGAGCGGCAGCCCGCCCGTTGCGTTATGCTCCGTTTTGCCGTCTTCCCCGCCCCGCGGGGGTGGGGAAGACGGTGAAATGGAGCGTAACGCAACAGGCGGACTGCCGCTCACCCGTTCCTCCCGCCCAGCGTACCGGTAGCATGACACCGCTGAGGAGGGCACGTGGGTCCTCTCAGCTGCAGCTGGGGTGATGTCAACCGAGCCATGGCTGGGAGCATCCAGGCGGCCTGCACTCCACTGCTTCAACAGCGCCTGCCCTCTGGGCACTCCCAGCCACAGCTCAGGTGAAATTGCCTCAGCTGCTGCTGGGGAGCGATTGGAGCGCATCCACTGGAGCCCCACCCACCCACCCTCCAGACATGCCTGGGGTATTGCCTGGTTGTGTCCCAGGGCAGATATGCCTCTAGAAGACTGGGAAGCATTTATTTTACTATGTGGTTCTCTGTGTGAACTATGTTGGTTGAAAAAGTCATATAAATGATGTTGTTATAGTTAACAACTTACATCTGGAGACGCTTGCTCTGGAGGACCGATTCAGTGGAAAGTAACTTCTGAATGCTATCCCTGCATTTCAAACCTTGTGGGAAGAAGGAGCCACATAGGGGATTTGGATCACTGGTATCTGCTTAAGCCTTCCGCAACTACGTTTTTCCCTGCCCCTCCCTATCAATTCTCTCCTCTCCAACAGTTGCTTGTACCTTACCACTGATCTGGACCCAATGTTTATTTTGCAACCTTGCAGGGTTGTTCTAACAAATGCTGAGATAATGTATTTGGAACATTCCCAAGTGTGATATAAATGCTTATTATTTTATCTGTTTACTGGTCATTGTAGGTCATCTTTGATTTATTTTATTTGAAGAATTTATCCCACCTTTCCCATGCCAAAGCAAACGGCCATGGCAGCTTATATGGGCAGGCTAGTCTAAACCCCGTTTTTCAATGGTTTGTATTTTTTGGTAAATATACAGTACTAGCTTTTTGTTACCCAGCATTGCCCGGATGACAAAATGATCTTCCAGAGTTCATGAGTTTTGCACCTCTTCTCGCCCCCCGCGCCGACGGGGGCTGAACCCGGACGCCAACTGCGTCGGGAGCATAACCGGTCGCTGAGGCGA
The DNA here is from genome assembly GCA_029204185.1 of Lerista edwardsae. Lineage (NCBI taxonomy): Eukaryota > Metazoa > Chordata > Lepidosauria > Squamata > Scincidae > Lerista > Lerista edwardsae. The sequence continues at coordinate 72,993 of JAJKFI010038777.1, read as the reverse complement.
CCCCAGAAACTATGGACTCGATGCCAATTTCACCCGTTTTTGGCCGTCTTCACTTCAGGCCCCCTGCGCACCCCCACCCCCGGGGGCGCTAGGGGGGCCTGACCCCCGCAGTATTTGTTGCCGGGCCGCACGGCCCGCACATGCCAGGTTTGGTGCGTATCGCTCCAGGCGTTCCAGCATGGCATGGCGGACATTTTGTTTTGCACCTCTTTTTGCCCCCCCACGCTGAGGGGGGCCAGAACCCAGACTCCAACTGTGTCGGGAGCGTCGCCACTCGTCTCGGCGACCCCAGAAACTATGGACGCGACGCCGCTTTCGGCCGCTTTCGACCATTTTCACGCGGAGACCCCCGCATACCCCCACCCCCAGGGGCACTAAGGGGGTCTGATCCCCACAGTGTTTGTCGCCAGGCTGCAACGTGTATGCGTGCCAGGTTTTGTGTCGATCGGTCCAGGCGTGCCAGCAGGGCATGGCGGATGTTGTGTTTCACACCCCTTCCCGCCCCCCACGCCGAGGGGGGGCGAACCTGAACTCGGACAGCGTCGGGAATGTCGCCGCTCACCTCAGTGACCCCAGAAACTACAGAAATGACGCTTTTGTCCGTTTTCGACCGTTTTCATGCGGGGGCCCCGGGGCACCCCCACCCCTGGGGGTGCTAGGAGGGCCTGACCCCCAGAGTGTGTGTCGCCAGGCTGCAAGGCACGCGCATGCCGAGTTTGATGCGCGTCGCTCCAGGCATTCCAGCAGGGCATGGCAGATGTTGTGTTTCGCACCCCTTCTTGCACCCCATGCCGAGGGGGGGCGAACCCGGACTCCGATGGTGTCAGGAGCATCACCGCTCGCTCCGGCAACCCCGGAAACTATGGATTCGACGCCGATTTTGGCCGTTTTCGACCATTTTCACTTGGGGACCCCTGTGTACCCCCACCCCCGGGGGCGCTAGGGGGGTCTGACCCCCACAGTGTTTGTTGTCAGGCCACAAGGTGTATGCGTGCCCCGTTTCGTGTTGATCGGTCCAGGCGTTCCAGCAGGGCATGGCGGCCGTTTTGTTTTGTACCCCTTCTCACACCCCACGCCAAGGGGGGGGCTGAACCCAGACTCCAACGGCATCGGGAGTGTCGCCACTTGTCCCAGCGACCCCGGAAACTATGGATTTGACACCGATTTTGACCACTTTCATGGGGGGACCCCCACGTACCCCCACCCCCGGGTGTGCTAGGGGGGCCTGCCCCCCACAGTGTTTGTGGCCAGGCTGCTAGGCTTCCGCATGCCGAGTTTGGTGCCAATTGGTCCAGGCGTTCCAGCAGGGCATGGCGGACGTTGTGTTTCGCACCCCTTCTTGCCCCCCACATCGGGGGGGCTGAACCCGGACTCCAACGGCATCGGGAATGTCGCCGCTCATCTCTGCGACCCCGGAAACTGTGGATTTGACACCAATTTCAGCCGTTTTTGACCATTTTCACGCGGGGACCCCCCACGTACCCCCACTCCCAGGGGCGCTAGGGGGGTCTGACCCCCGCAGTGTTTGTCGCCAGGCCACAAGGTGTATGCGTGCCAAGTTTCGTGTTGATCGGTCCAGGCGTTCCAGCAGGGGATGGCGGACATTGTGTTTCGCACCCCTTCTTGCCCCCCATGCCGAGGGGGGGGGCGAACCCATACTCCAACAGCATCGGGAGCGTTGCTGCTCCCCTGGCGACCCCGGAAACTATGGATTTGACGCCTATTTCGGTCGTTTTAGACCATTTTCACGGGGGAACCCCTGCGTACCCCCACCCCCGGGGGCTCTAGGGGTGTGTGACCCCCACAGTGTTTGTTGCCAGGCCGCAAGGGGTATGCGTGCCAAGTTTCGTGTCCAGGCGTCGGGGAGCCTATTCAGAACACACACACACACACACACACACACGTTCTCTTAGAGAGAGAGAGAGAGAGAGAGAGAGATTCTGTGATACATTGAATCCTCAGTCCCGGTTCACTGTGTGGTTCTCCCTCCTGGCTGAGTGCATTTACATTTTAAACGTCTGTTTTGAATTTCTGTAAATCCATTTGAGAAGGATGTTGGATAATTATGGAATCTACATGACTCACCAAATAGGTAATGCCTAGGGGAGTAAAATGCAAGGGGGGGGGCAATGGTTGGTCATTCTAGATACTGTTGTTAATAAGCCACTTTGAATGAAAGAAGCTTAGCGATGTGAAGAGGCAATAAAATCCTAACACAAAGAGCAGCTTCTTGCTGTGAAAAAAGCAACTTAACTACTCTGTCTTAAGTTTCATTTCTCAGCTCTTGATTCAGCATCCCAGAAATGTAGCTCGGAACACTGGCAGATTAGAAAACGTAACCTAGTTTGCATTGCATGTACTGGATGAAAATGGGCGTGTTTGATGGGCTGTTGCCGTTCTTTTCTTCTGCTTGGAGCATGCAAGTCAGTTTCCTTTTCCTTTCTGGTTTCGTTTTCGCAGAAATGAGTGTTGAGTCACTGAACAGGGGTGGAGTTACTGTTGTGGTACAGATCATTCTCTTTAAACTCCAGGAGGAAAAGGTAAGAAAGATTTTCTTCTGAATAATCCAGTGTTTTTCAAAGCCGGGGGAGAACTGCCTTGGAAAAGAAGGTTTCTGAGAATCTGAGGCTCCCCCTCTTACAGGATGATGAATTACATCGTCCCCAGCAAAAAATCTCCCTGCTGCACATTAGATTTTTTGTTGGGTAGGATGATATCAGTCACTTCCCCATCATGTCTGTTTTGTGATCTGGGAAGAAGGGATCTCAGAAAGAGCTGCTGCTTTGTTGTTGTGATGTTTCTCTCTGCATGATTATAGGTGGGGAGTTTGAGAGATCATGTTCTCTCACATTGTAATGCCAGTGCTGCTATTTATACCATGATCCACACACAGCCCCACATGCAACAGACTGCAGATTGTGGCTGAGCTCCTTTTTGCATCACAATGAATATAAGAGATAAATAAAAATGTTTAAAGCTTTATCATTATTTACTAAATAGGAACTGAAAGTCCAGTGGATTAAAATGCATTTAACTGCTTCTTAAATATCACAGCTCTCAAAAATCTGAAGTTGATCTTATAAGGCTTTTTATGTTAATCCAGTTTGGTCACCCTTGCTATATGTGAAGTAGTAGTGATTTTCTTAGGGGGCTCAGTTCACTCTTGCTTCTGAAACCCTCTAAAACTGCAATCCTGTACACACTTACCTGGGAGTAAGTCTCATTGAATTAAATAGGGATTGCTTACGAGTAGGCATGCATAGGACCGCACTGTACATGAAATCTGAATTTTGACATTAAAAAGAGCCCATAAGGACAAACAGTTGCTGGAGTTTGCCATTTAAGTGCATTACAAAAATTGACCACTTACTAATAAAACTGTTCCGGGGCAAATAGCAGCAGGGGGGGGGTGTTTGTGTGATAAGTATCATGATAATATCTAGACCAGTGCTAGAGCTAGCTCAGTGCCCTGCGTCAGTGCTAACAATGTAGCACAGATGCAACAATGTTGTGTTGGTGCTGTGCAATCCTCTGGACTGCACTGTAATTTATATCCCACTTTTCCCATGCTGAAGCAGTGGCTGACACGGGCAGGCTAGTCTAAACCACCATTTTCAATGGGGTTTTTATAAGTATACAGTGTTCTGTGATTCACCAAATCCTCAGTCCCAGATGTAGCCTTCATGTACAGCCTTCTGGCTGCATGCCATCGAGCTTCCATTAAATTAATATCTTCATTTTAGGTGTTCCTTCACGTGCCTGAGTTGCTTCAGCAAAAAGCCCAACAACCCCTTTTTAACAAAAGATATTTTTAGAAGACATAAAAAGCTGCCTTAAAAGTCAGACCATGGATCCATCTAGCGGCCCAAGCTTGCTAGATCACTATGCCGTTGCAATTTAGGTTAGGGTTGTAGCAAAAGGCAACATGCCATACAGCATGGCCTGGCCATCCCAAGGTTTGTGCACAGCAGCTTCCCAACAGGTCTTGGCTCCGGTAAGTCTGCATAGGGGGGTGGGTGGGAGGTGGAGGGTGGACAGAACAGGGAGAGGAGGAGACTGGGGCAGGGAGGGGGCAGATCGAGAGCAGAAAGTGCACAGTATCATCATCAGCTGCACCATTGATATCCTGTCCCCCGTCCAAACCTCAATCTGCCTTCCTTGCTCCAGTTGGACTTGCACCAGCTATATCTTGCACAGATCAAAGTAGACCCAGCTTAGCTGGGCTATCTGGGCTTACCACTTGGCAAGGGACCAAAGGTTCCCTTACCTCAAGAAGGCCTTTGTGGCACCCTGCTTGTGTGGCTATATCAGTGCACGGGGAGTAGGTTTGGACTTGATTGGCAGCACAATTTCAGAAGACAGGATTTTATTCTCTTTACCTGGGGGTGCCATGGATTGAACTTGGAGCCTTCTGCATGTTTTCTACCACTGAGCTATGACCCCTCCGTATATGTGTGGCCTAACAAACTGATTTGCATTCTAGGAAAAAATTTTGATGCCATATTTTTGAGCACAATGTCTGCCAAAAAGATACTGCAAAATGCTGAACCTCCACCGAAGACCTACAAGAAAGAGGTACTGTAACTGTATGCATATCCAAAATCGTATCCACATTTGCCAAAATGCATCCCTAAAAAATAAAGAACTGTGTATATTTAAAATAAAATGTCTTTTTAAAATGAGAGGTAAACTTTTTAAAATACCTTGTTCCAGACCTTGATATACTAGCAGCTGTCAGAATTGGGCTGGGACACTGATGCTAAGCCAGCACTGCAAGGAAAACGTCACTGTTTGGGATCAGTGTGCTTGGTACACACATTAACCCTTTCAAAATGTCCTTTGCCTTAACTCCCATGACCAAGATGTCCTGCACATGGCAGCAGTGGCACAGGAAGTGCTCTTCCATGACTTCATTCCTTGGAAGTGCTGTCAACAGTGCACATATTAAAGACTTCCACATATTTTGGTGTAGGAGTCAGGTCCATTTATGTATCTGAACCTGAAAGCTTAGTCATTAAAATTGTGAAAGTGTATCACATTCAGGTTTACAAATCTCATTTACACAAGCCATACATACATGCAAGTCTCATTTACACAAGGAGAATGTACTTTTAAGTGAGGTATTGGTAACAATTTCATATACAGATGGGCCCCTGAATGGAGGGGGGGTCTGTTCTCCCCCCCCCAAGGATACAGAAACTGTGGATATGGGGGAACCCTCTAAAAATAATGCCCCCCCACACACCTGTTACAGTACCTTTCTATTTCTATAGTAGCACTTGCAAAATGGGTAGAGGTTTCCCCATGACCGAATGGCGGTGCTCATCTCCGTTTCAAAGCCTGTAGAGCCGGTGTTTTGTCCTGAGGACACGCTTCCATGGTCATATGGCCAGCATGACTCTATGCCGTAGCGCACGGAACACTGTTACCTTCCCATTGAAGTGGTACTTATATATCTACTTGCATTTTTACGTGCTTTCAAACTGCTAGGTTGGCAGGAACTGGGACAAGCAACGGGAGCTCACTCTGTCACACAGACTTGAACTCCCAACCTTCCGGTTGGAAAGCCCAGCGGCAGCGGTTTAACCCACTGCGCCATCACATCCCTATTAGAAAAACAAAACAGCACCCGTTCGATGCTGTCGGTATTTGGAGGAAATCCCATATTGCAAAAGTGGTTCTGTTTTTCTTTCAGAAGGTGGCAAGCGCCTTGTCCAGTCAATATGAGGAGAAGATCCGCCCTTGTATTGACCTCATTGACTCCCTCAGAGCCCTCGGAGTGGAAAAGGACTTGGCGCTGCCAGCCATTGCCGTGATTGGGGATCAGAGCTCCGGGAAAAGCTCAGTCCTTGAAGCGTTGTCGGGAGTGGCGCTCCCTAGGGGCAGCGGTGAGAATTTTTTTGCATTTTTATACCGCCCTTCCTTGAGGGTGGTATACGTGGTTCCTTCCTTCGTTTTATCCTCACAGCCACCTTGTTCCCTTCCCTTCCTTCCTTTTATCCTCACAGCCACCTTGTTCCCTTTCCTTCTGCCTGTCCCAAGATATGCTGAAGCACTTACCCTGGGGCTGGAGGAAAACACTGACAGCAGTTGAAGCATCTCAGGCACTTCTTATCTTTTTCCAGCCAGGGCTAAACAGAAACTATAAGAGGAAGTTGGTCTAGAAAAGTGCTCCAGGACATGGTTCTCCGGTGCTCACAACAGGGCCAGTCCTTCCTTTTGGGTAGCTCCTCCTCCTCAGGCAGGCCGGCCAGTTCAAGGTCTTCCTGAGGGGAGGGGCGCCCGGAAGTATCCCAGACTGGCCTTTGCCTTGCAAGGCACCGGTCAGGTCTTCCTTTGCTTCTTGTAGAGAACCATCGGAATAGTGCGTGAAAGCGCTATTTTTAGTATTAGAAGAAAGTGACATTGACGATAGGCATCGTGGAACGCTCCTTCTCCGAACAGAGCGCCGCCGGGGATTCTGATCACTATCTCCCTCAGCTCCAGTAGCGATTGGGTGCCATCTTGCATTGGCACGAAACGCGCCTGCTGCCTCCTGCGTGCTGAAGCCCGTTCCTGCTGCAATTGCATGCTCTTTGCCTCTAAAGCGGTTGCTGCTCCAGGCATAAACTCCCGAGCCGATCTGATCCAGTGGGACATTTTCTATACCTCCAAGCTACACCAGATGTTGAATGGCAGCCAGAGTCTTGGAGTGTTTTATGTTGCATCGGAGTCTGTGCACTCTGATGAGCCTGTCCCAAGGAAGAGCACGGAATGTAACGTTCGAGAGTGTGTTTGAATCTGACAGTGTCCCTGCTCCACTTGTCCACTGTGGTCAGATCCCACTGGTCTGCGAAAAATTGCAGGCCGCCTCCCACTGGTGGTTCTTCACTAGGGGTCGTTGCAGAGACGCAGAGGGGTTAGACGCTCCCAACGTAGGCTGGCCAAGGGTCTCCTTGATGCGTTTCCCCCAATCAAACTGCTCCAGAGGGTACTTCTAAAGGAGCATTTGGACAGGGCAGAGGTGTTTGCTAGTGGCACCTCACTGGCCTCGTCGCCCGTGGTTTCCAGACCTCAGAGAGCTGTCAGCTAGGCTACCCTTGGAACCCAGGGCTACCTGTTGGGCTTCTCACCCTCAAGACCTCTTTTCTGGTGGGAGTTACATCTGCGAGGAGGGTTTCCGAGATGGCAGCATTCTCGACGGCCAAAGAGCTTTGCAGACTATTAGAGGACAGGTTTTCTGCCCAAGGTCAATTCTGTTTTCCATCGATCTGAAGAGATGGTTTTACCATCATTTTGCCCAAACCCCTCTAATCACAGGGAGAGGGAGTGGCACAGTCTGGATGTGAAGAGAGCAGTCAGTTTTTACCTTTCTCGTACTGCTGCTTTCAGGTGATGTGAAAACCTGTTCAGTCTTTTAAGGTTTCACGACAAGGCACAAAGGTGACTCCTTCCACCAACTCTCGGTGGATCAGGGAAGCGATAGCTGAGGCCTATTCAGCCAAGGGGACTTCTCCACCGCAGGGGATAGTAGCTCATTCTCTTCGAGAGGCAGCTACTGCAGCAGGCTTTAAGGTTTTTCTCTCATTAGAGGCAGTGTGCAGGGCCGCTACTTGGAGTGCCCCTCATATCACACTTTTATTCAGCACTATAAGGTTGACTCTTACGCTTTGCGGGACGCCGCCTTTGGTAGGCGGGTTCTTCAGTGTGTGGTTGCCAGCGACTCAGGTTCTTCCCACCCTTAGGGTCGCGGCTTGGGCATATCCCAAAAGGAAGGACTGGCCCTGCTGTGAGGCACCGGAGAACGGGAGGGTTTTAACCTACCTGTGAACTCCCCTTCTCGGTGCTCCGAAACAGGGCCAGTCCGCCCACCCGCAGAACCTGGTAGCTTGCATTAAAAATAAAATACAATAAGATAAATTTTCCGATGGTTTGTGTCTCTTTGAACTGTTATTGTTGGTTCAGTTACCTCCCTAGGTGCAGGGGTACGTACATGTTTTAGTCCCCCACAGGTTGCCTGTGCCTTGGGCGTGACTTGGGCATGTTATGTGGAGGTGGCAGTGTTGATTCCTGATGAGACAGAAGGTTATCTGAAGGTACAACCCCCCCCGGGGAGGGGTGTACAAGGCTTTGCTTAACATCTGGGATACTTCCGGGCACCCCAGACCTTGAACTGGCCTACCTGTGGAGGAGAAGCTACCCAAAAGGAAGAACTGGCCCTGATGCGGAGCACTGAGAAAGGGAGTTCACAGGTAGGTTAAAACCCTCCCATTTCCCTGTGAAGGCATTTGGGTCTTGTAGTTCCACTGCAGTCCAGAGGGCGAAAGGCCTTCTAGCTGTCCTCACCACCACTGCTGTCTTCTCCCAAGACAAGCCTTGGGAAGTGGCAACAGAAAGTCAGCACAGCTCAGGGGCTTTCAGGGGTTCTGCAGGATTGCTCAGAAAGTATTAGGGATTGTGCCAGTTTCTTTGGAATGTGTACAATCCTTGGGCCAAGCTGAGTTGAGCCGTGTTTGGTGCTCAAGCAACCCCAGCTGCCTCTGAAACTGAAAGCAGCATAGAGCCATCATGACTACTAGTGATACCCAGTGGCATCACTAGGGTTTGTGCAAGAGCTCACTGAGTCATCCCCATGATGGACCTCCTCCCGTACCAGGCCATGCAGAATACATGACAATATCATACGGACAGTGGCATCACTTGGGTTGATGTAATCCCCATTAACTGAATTACTTACTTTATATATTTAAATATATAACTGTACAGGTCAACCAATAAAACACCAGTGGTCAACTTGATGATACTCACACAACTGTGTAAGAGTTCTAGTTTTAGCTCGGATGGAAATGAGAAGCTGACTCATACTAACACCTTATTGGTTCCCTGCTGTGTCTTAATCACACCTCATTGGCTCTTAGAACAATCAGTCCCATTGTTCAGTTTTGAGTTAAGAAAATCCACTTTTTGTAACATAAAGCAGTTGTGTTTTCCTTTTCTGGTTATTTGGCTATAACGTTTGATAGAATACAGACGTTTCAACATGGTTTATTTCATTGCATTCTGCATTGAACTACACATCAAATGATACTTTATAATATGGTGGTATTTTTTTGAAAATACCAAGATTTTCACAATTTTGGGCAGTAGTGGTGCGCACACACACACACACACACCCTGAGTGCGCCACCCAGTGCAATCTTCACCCCCCTGGCAACACCACTGGACCTGCCCTCCATGACTTTGTCATCTCTCCTTTTAAAAGCATCGAGTTAGTGGCTGTCACCATATATTGTGGGAGCAAACGCATTCAGAAAAGAGTGGAGCTCCTCACACCCTCCATTTTCTGCATGATTAAAAGTGTTGCTTCTTTTGAACTTAATAGGTATTATTACCAGATGCCCCTTAGAGCTCAAGCTGAAGAAAATTCAACATGGGCACGAGTGGAAGGGGAAAATTGTATATTCACAAACTGAGCAAGAACTGACTCATCCATCACAGGTTGAAGGTGCGGTAGTCAGAGGTGAGTGAAACAGACTCTTGTTTCTTGTGTTTTGTACCATGGGTGAGTGAGATGAGTTTACAAAGTAGCCAAAACAAGCACAGACAGCACCATCCAACCCCCGTCCCGCAGCCAGCGCAAGAGACTGAGCGGTGTTGTTCACTTGCCGTAAAGCATGTGTGCACCAGCGTTTTGGGCATGTTGCTGGTGCAGGCACCTGCATCAACGCCGCAGCACCGGCACAAGACCTCGTTGCTCTGCTCTTGTGCCAGCCGAGGTGAGAGGGAGAGTGGAATTGGGGGCAAAGGGTGGGTGGTATGGGATGTGGGCCAGCCCAGGGAGAGGGGTGGAGGTGGGATGCAGTTGTTAGGATGCGGTGCAGGGGCAGAGTCCTTTGCCCTGTGGAGGCTCCAGCGCAGTCCTAAGCTGCCCTGGATATGGATGTGGCGCAGGCCCAAGTGGTAATTGGAAGAATCATGGACAAGATGTGAGAAGAGCTGTGGGCTGCAGCAACTCCTCAAGCATCCTAGCACAGTACTAAGCAGGATTGCTTTGGTAATCATGGTTTGAAGTGGGTTTGCAAATCCTGGTTCTGAGACAATCCTGGATAGCATTAGTGCATATATGGTAAGCACCAATTGCACTGAAAGGTGAAATAATTCAGTGGATATCCTTAACTGCACAGAGGGTTTGTTCAGTGTAACTTACCTCTTCTTTTTTGAAAGGAAAAAATAGCATTCCTTCTTTGCCTTCATACTGGATTGCAAACTGGATTACAGCTGCCATAAATGCAAAGAGCAGTTTATGATTGGAGACATCATCATATTTTTTTTAATACCAATAAAGGTTTATGATGATGATGATGATTGGAGACAACATAAGTTATATTCAGAAAACAGAGAAAACTCTGTTGGAACATACATAGCAAACAACATGCTGTTTTAGATTGTAACTATTATAGAAACAGTCCTCTATGCTAGATTTGCACATTCCCTTTGATAGACTTCCTGTAATATGGCCTGTTTCTTTTCCCCCCCTATATGTAGCCCAGAATGCAATGGCTGGCCAAGGATTGGGCATTAGTCATGACTTAATTAGCCTAGAAATTAGCTCCCCTGATGTTCCAGACCTGACTTTAATTGATCTGCCAGGGATTGCAAGAGTGGCTGTGGGTGATCAGCCTAAAGACATCGGACAGCAGGTAAAGTGTGATTTTTCCGCTGGGGAGCCCCTGTATATCACTTGGAACAGGTACATCAAGAAATCACATCATAATGGTGTATGTTTGCATGATCAAATGTTGTGGTCTTTTTTCTTATTTCAATTTCTCTCTTATTTTACTAATCTTTGCATGTTTCCTATGCAAGCTTCTTGAGATTGTAGCTCAGATCTTCTTTGGTCTGATGAAACAGGCAAAAAAGGATGGGATGCTGAGATATTGCACAGCGCCTCATTTCTGCCCACCTCAAATAGGCAGAAGAGAGTAGTTAGGAGCATTTAGTGGTGAATATGTGCAAAAATTATCAATGTTTTTGAAAGTCTAAGAGCACAATCCTAACCTGGAGTTAGGCCAGCAACAAGGGACACCATAAAGTATGTTTGGACCATTCTCAGAGTCAGAGAGGCCAGCACACAGATGTGTGCCATCCTCCCAGACTCAGAGAGTGGTCCAAACATGCTTTAAGGTGACCCTTGTGCTGGCCAAACTTTGCTGGCCTAACTGTGCCGGCCTAACTCCAGGTTAGGATTGAGACCTAGTACATCTAATGATTCTTCTTGTCTTATGTAGGGGCTTACGTAAAGTAGGGACTTTACATTTTTTTGTAAAGGAGCAAACATGTCAATGCATAAATAAAAATATTTTTACCGTAAGGATGTACAGTATGTAAATGGAACAGGTTAGGGGAATCCACTGTATGTATTCCATTACAGAACACTAAGCATAAAAGATTTTCTTTGCACTTGTAGATGTTTCTGACTGAGCACTTTTCTTTATCTTCTCAGCACTGCCTCTAATAGTACGAACAGTGCTCCAACTTAGGGCGCGTAAGAACATAAGAATCCTGCTGGATCAGGCCAAAGCCCATCTAATCCAGCTTCCTGCATCTCACAGCAGCCCACCAGGTGCCCCAGGGAGTGTACGAGACAACAAGATGCTTGCATCCTGTTGCCACTCCCTTCCACTCGGCACTCTGAAGTAGCCTACTACTAATGTAAGGAGGCTGCACAATCCATCAAGGCAGAAGGTTTAGTTGGGAGGGTTAAAGCCTCCATTTGCCCAAAGATAAGATCTGAATATCACCTGTTCGACAACACCGAAAGTCTCCATGAGTGGCAGACCTTGAGAAGTGTGACTGATAAAAAGCTGTCTTCAACTGCCTGTGAGAGGGGAGTTGTGCTGGGCCAGCTATTTCTTTGGTGGGAGCAGAGAAGCTTATCAGCCAGCAGGAAGGCAAGTGTGTGGCCAAGAAAGGACTAAACCACGAAAGTTACATCTGTATGTTGTTCGTAGTTCTTGAAAGATAGAACTTCTCTGTAATTTGTAAAAACCCCTTGTGGATTTAGAGATAAAGTCTGCCCATGTAAACCGCCTTGAATTAAAGCCAGGGGAGCAATCTAATGGCCAAAGAAAGGTGGTATATAAATACTTGCATCATCATCATCATGGCCTGTAGCCCATGATCGACTTGTCCTCTAGAAATCTGTCCAATCCCCTTTTAAAGGCACCTAGACCAGATGTCATCACGACCTCCTGCAAGTCCCCTGAATTGTGGTCTCTCTCTCTCTCTGCCTGCCTCTGCTTCTCCAGGTCCGCAACCAAGGCCTTTAGGAAGCAGACGCATTCCCTGAGTCCCTGGAGCTCCTTGCACCGAGGACACACCCATGACATGCCCCAGAGGCATATAGTCATACATGTGGCACTCTGTGCAAAACACTGGATAGCTCCACCCAACTGCTGTCTGCCTGCCTCCATATCTTTGTTTAGGAATGAGCTGCCCTGCTTCTCAGAGAAAGGGCAGAATCAGGGGCCCTGGCTTCCTCGCCCTGCTGCTTAACTTGCACAGATGCGTAACTTGCTTGTCTCACCAGGCACTTTGTTGCAGACGATGCACTTCATCGGAGGACAGCATTTAGAGGCTGGAGTCCCTCCCCCATGGCAAGGGAGCATTCGCTCCCCTATGTGCTCCTTGGATCTGCACCCGCTAAAGAGTGGGCGCAGAGTTGAGGAGACCGCGTGCAGAGGCGTCATCCTACCGGAAAGGGGCAGAACCCCGTTCCGTTAGTCCCAGGGAGAGCGGGAATGGAGCAGCAGTGCACGGCAGACTCTGCGCGCTGTTTTTGCCTGCCCGCCCGCCCCGTGCCTGGATCGCTCTGTAAGAGAGCTCTTCCGGGCGCAGGGAGGCGTTGCCAGGCGCCGCAAGGGGGCGGGGAGCTACAGCTCACCCATCCATCCCCACGGCATTCCGGATCCTGGCACCAGCAGCGTTCCGGTTGCTGGCGCCAGTGAATGACGTCACTGACCACGTGGCCCGAATTGGGGCCTCGCAGACAGTCTTAGGATGTGGTCCTATGGCTACCTCCCAAACCTGTCCACATCCTGCCTCTCTCCCACCTGCCAATCCCCGTGCTGCCCCGCGAACACTCCCTTGCCGTGGGTGGGTGGCCTGGCTCCAGCCTCTCCTATGCAGCATCGGATATGGCGCTGCTGAGTCGGCGTCGCCATTCTGGCGCTGCATCGGATTGCGCCCTTAGTTTCACATTAATGTCCATGATGTTCTAGCTCCCCAAACCAAGCAGGCAGGTGCTTTCCAGATATGGTTGATGGGGAAAGTAAGTGTTTCACACCCACAGAAAATGTGGAATACAGCAATTCAAAAGGTAGTGGCTCCGACAACAATGTTGACTGACATGTGCAACAATGCTGAACATGTGGGAGTGCTCAGAAGGTTTGACCACGTTTTCCAAGGGTTTGCACGTGTAAATTACGTTTTGGAATTCAATAAGCATGTTCTTCAAAAAAACTTTTAAATCAAACATGTGAAACAAGAGGTGCTTGTACTGTATAATAAAAAAGGGAAGGTGGGGAGGGGAAGATCTTTTTGAAATGGTCATTTGAATGCAATTTCTTTGTCATGAGGGACAGCTGTGAAACATTTCTCCAACCATAATTACATGAAAATGGTCCTAAACAGAGATCCTTTGTTTTCAGCGCTAACTTTCATTAATGGAGCCAGGGAGACTATCGCTAATGGAAGCTATTTAGTGATAAGACATAGGAACCAGCTTCAGGCCTCACCTGCTTCTTGTTTTTCAAAAACAGGTTGCACAAAAATGAATTTGTAAGAATACCATAATACATTCCTGCATTTAAAAATAATTTGGTTTGTTGGTATAGCTATAAATCTGCAGCCTGTATCGAAAGCATTGTTTTATTGTGCCAAATGTCAACATTATCAATGGATATTATCAAGTAATATCAAGTGGATATTGGATATTATCAAGTAACGTTTAGTACAACTCTTGTTTGAATTTTGTTACAGATCATAGCCTTAATTAAAAAGTATATTAACAAACAACAGACAATCAACTTGGTGGTGGTGCCAAGTAATGTAGATATTGCAACTACAGAAGCACTGAAAATGGCTCAAGAAGTTGATCCTAAGGGAGAAAGAACACTTGGTAAGTTAACTAACACACCACAGTTTTGAGCATGCCTGTGTTTTTTAACTGGATTCCAATGCAAAGCCCTAGAATTCATAGTAGAAAGCCCAGCCTCACTAGTGAAATGTTTGACTGTAAATAACAGATGTTTTAAGTCACCACAGGATCTCCTTAAGGGTGTGTTCACACCAGATTGCACCACATCTTGAGTGTAGTCAACAAGTAGTGTTCCTCTTTCGGGTTTGGCTCGGGCAAGTAAGATCCTCAGTGACGCAGAACTCATAATGCAAGGCATGATGTTTTAACAGCTATCCTAAGAACTTCTGTAGCCAGGATCCTGACCAATGGATCAGTTACTCATGAGTAAACACTCTGCCATGACGCTTCCTAGAGCAGGCCAAGTACTTGGTAATGAGTAATTCTTTTCTGCTCTAAACTGTTTGCCCTCATGCCGATTCTGTAACTTAAATCTCCTGCTAATAGCTCTAGAAGGAAGATTTGCCCATATTTTTTCCCCTCCACAACTAATAGCAGTTTGGGGGGTGCATGAACACGAGAGAGAAACTTCCCCCTGCAACTATATTTTAGGAGGGGAAAAAAGGACATTATGAGTTCTAATCATGCAACTCGCACTTCACCTGAACATAGGAATATATGCCTTGTTTGATCACGTCAAAGGCTCATCTAGTCCAGCTTCACAGTGGCCCGCCAGATTCCTCTGGGAGCATTCAAGACAATAAGGTACCTGTATCCTGTTACCACTCCCTTGCATCTGGCATTCAAAGATAGGCTACCTCTGAAACCTGGAAGTTGCACAGTCATCATGTCTTGTAACCTGTGATGGAAATTTCCTCCAAAAGTTCTACAATAAGTCCCCTTTTAAAGGCATCAAGCCCAGGTGCCATCACCACATGCTGTGGCAAGGAGTACCACAGGTCAACGACATGCAGAATTAAAAATATGTTCTTTTTTCTATTCTAACTCTCCCACCACTCAATTTTTAGTGGATGTCTTCTTCAATTGTCCCTCTTGGTTCTGATGTTGTGCAGAAACCTTTCCTGTGTCCATCCTGTGTATAATGTTGTCTGTCTCAAAGTTAAATCTTCAGATTTCTTTTCATTGCAACATTCTTTCAAATATTATTCTTTGGGTAACTCATCCCTTTCACATGGAATTTTTAACAACTATTTGTAAGGAGGCAATTGCCCTTTCTTGCAAGGAAACACTTGAAGATACTAGATTGCCCACTAGATACTAGAAATGCACAGTCTGTATGGCTACACAGGGAACCCAGTCTAGGATGGGGACCCAGCATTCAAATAAGATTCAGGATAAATCTTGCCTTTGTCAATAGAATAATCCCTTTTTAATCTTTCTCAATTACTTCACAGGCATCCTAACGAAACCTGATTTGGTTGACACGGGAACAGAGCCAGAGGTAGTTGATGTGGTCCGAAATCAACGGGTTCCTCTGAGAAAAGGATACATGATAGTCAAATGTCGTGGCCAAAAAGACATCATTGACAATGTTGACTTGGCAGCTGCAATCCAGAAAGAGAGAGAATTTTTTGAACAACACAGCCATTTCAGGTAGCATAAAACCCAGTGGAAACAGGAAAGGATTCCTGTGCACTAAAAATCGGCATGCAGTCTCTGATCAGATCGGCCAGCCCAAACTGTAGCAGATGTTTTGACTGACAGTCTTAACATCACATGCTGCTTGTAGTGTGTCATTACTTTTGGGCCATAAAATTCATCAGAAACAAATGGAAAATATGCTAGCCCCATGATTCCCATTCCACATGGAAAAGTGACATAATGTTGGGAGAGTTGGACAAAGTGAAAGCAAATTGTGAACTGCCACTTTCTTGTTTATATACATCTCTTTATAAAAATGATACTTTCAGCCATGAATTACATTTAGTTATTCATTCACACTGTCCTTTATTCCTTGTCAGAACTCTTCTGGAGGAAAGCCGAGCAACTATTCCACTTTTGGCTGAGAAACTTACCCAGGAGCTGATAGAACACATTCATGTAAGAATATCGGGTTCATTTAAGACTTTCTTAAGAATACCTAGAATACTCTGCATGCACTAAGGTCTGATCTGATGATGCAGTCGCTGACAGCAAGGCAGGACAGCAGCATTGTCACCCCGGCAACAGTGTCACCTGAGGTCATGTGGCCCCTGTGACCCCAACTATGCACCTGGATATAAACATGCCTATTGATCAGCTTAGCATCCACATTTGCCATACTTTGCTATGAACAAGCACCGCTTGGCCAAAATTGGAGGTATTCCTTGACAAATGCAAATTGTGTAGGAAGTTGGTAGCTTCTCCATCCCAACGGTGAGAAGCTGGTCTCAGTTCAGATATCAGACAGATCAATCGGATAATAACAGCATAATTTGTGACTCGGGTTGGAAAGATGATTCTGTGAGCCACTCTAGTAAGCAAGCCATGTTGAAAGATTATTCAGCATGATTAACATGAACGTTTCCCCCTGAGTGCCTTTTTTTTCTCTTTTCAGAAATCACTACCAACTTTGGGAAATCAAATAAAGTCCAGACTTGAGGAGGCAAATGTCAAGCTACAGAAATGTGGCCAGGATGTGCCTGAAACAGCAGAAGATCAGATGATTTTCCTTGTAGAAGTAAGGACTAATATTTATTTATTTATTTATTTATTTATTTATTTTATTAGATTTTTACCCCGCCTTTATGCCCGAAGGCACTCAAGGCGGCATTACATAAAAATATAAAATTTAACATTAAAAAACAATATAAAAGAGTAGTAAAACAATATAATAAAACCAAGTTAAAACACAACAATAAAATTTAAAAAACCAAACCCTGTGGATCATAAGATATAAAATATAGCACACCAGCCAGCTATATGGGTTGGATAATACACAAATGTGGGCTTTCTCAAGTTTGTTTTTCACAATTCCTGCATTCTTTAACAGACCAACGTGTATCTTCTTAGGAAATAAAAAAAACTAGGGTCCCAATCCTTTCCCCTTCCATCCACTGCAATGCAGAGGTGCCAAAGCAGCAAGCTATGCATGCTGGGAGGGGGGGGCAGTTCTTCCTGCTACAGCTGGTTCTCTACGTTTTGCGTAGTGAGTCCAGCTCAAGAGCGTGACAAAAAGGTCATGCCAGTTTCAAAGAGAGGGGCTCACCTCACCCTATGTCAATTCTGAATAAGCCTGAATGAGGATTCAAAAAGTGCTCCATGTACTACCTTCTTGTCATCCTTACAACAGCCCTGTAAGGTAGGTGTTGTCGTCTTTGTATTGTGGCTGGGGAGTGGAGTCTGAGGATCCTATCCTCCTATTCAATGTTTCAGTTCTGGTGCAGCCATGCCAATGGGGCATGCGCTGCATCCTGCAGTAGGGGAGTGGCCACAGAGGCCTCTTCAAAGCAGGTGAACATTTGTTCCCTTACCTGTGGGCTGCACTGCGGCAGTGCTGAACAATTGGATCATATTGGGCCCTGAGAGGAAATAGCTTGCCAGAAGCAATCCGATGCATTCATGATCAAAGACATTGTTGTTTATTTAACGATATCACTTTTGCTTCTTTCCAGAAACTCAAACTTTTTAATCAAGATCTCCTCAACGTAGTGGAAGGAGAGGAAGTTTTGATAGATAAAAAAAAACCAAGATTATTCACAATCGTGCGACGATTCTTTAATGATTGGCAAGAGGAGGTTAATAACAATGCACTAAATGGTAAATCCAATTGAAAAAGTCATTCACTTTTCTCTGCAAATGGCGCTTAGTTTCAACTAGCCATTATTTTTAAACTTTTATTTATTATATGTCTTCATGCTTATTTTGTTCTTAACTATAAATAGCAATGATTCCTCCCCCCCCGGCAATTATTTGCCTTCGAAGGGAAGCTCCCACTCTAGTTAGTTTGAATTCTCTCTGGAACATGCCCTCGCAGAGAAGCTCCTCAGCAATAATACAATATACCAAATCCAGAGGTGGCAATTCATTTCCTGCGGCACTTAAGCTCTTCCAAGCCAAGGTCATGTCACAATTGTTATATGGCTCGCAATTGGGTCTTTACCCAAATGTGAAATCTTTGGAATGTATTCAAACTAAGTTTCTGAGGGCCACGTTGGGGGTACCTAGAGATGTATCAAATGTGAGAAATACGATTGGAGACGGGTCAGATTAGAGTCGAAGCAAGGATATGGATGAACATACTCACTTATTGGCTTCGATTGTTATTTCTTCCAGAAGGTCTTGCATCATTAATTTTACGTGATGGTAATCATTCTGGGTGGTTGGGGAATATTTACAAAAAACTAATTTCCTTGGGGCTATCAATTGAAGAACTAATACCTATGGGATTGGAACAAGTAAAGTGTTGTGGAAGAATATTATTTTGATGCGAAGATGATCTAAATATGCTGCTTCTCCTCCTGCAGAGTAATTTACGCTGAGCTCCAACATGGCTCAGAGCTCAAACTCTGTACATGGCTCTCATCCAAGACTTCTCTTAAGCATACACTCTTCAAACTCTCTCTCTCTCTCTCACTAACACTCACTGACTAACTGACACAGGAGGTGGCGATGGCATCTGGTCTTGATGCCTTTAAGAGGGGATTGGACAGATTTCTGGAGGAAAGGTCCATCGTGGGCTATAGGCAATGATGGATTGTGCAACCTCCTTACAAAGGTGGTGGGCTACTGGTGCAAGGGAGTGGCAACAGGATGCAAGCATCTTGTTGTTTCATGCCTCCCTGGGGCACCTAGTGGGCCGCTGTGAGATACAGGAAGCTGGACTAGATGGGCCTTTGGCCTGATTCAGCAGGGCTCTTCTTATGTTCTTATGTTTAAGAAGTTTAGAATAACAGGAGACGACATGCCTTAAGAATTAATAGGAGCGAATTGAAGCCAGGGGGCGGGCTTAGCGGCCATGTTGGCGTACTCAAAACAATCCTTATTCCAAGCATTTCAGATTGCTTTGCTCGTACTGTTTAGGACTGAATAGTTTACTCCTGAAATAAAAACTCACGAAAATAAAAACGTGTGATCGTATAGAAACATTATTGGTAACCTTATTATGATTTTATATGCACTTACAAGGTTAAATTCCTCATATTACTGAACATACCGGACGAAATGCTACTTGCTGTCTATTTAAACTCGGATTGCACTGTTTTGACAGACTTATTTTTTGAAATCTACACAACCAAAAATAAAGTGTGAACAGGAAGGAAAGAAAAAAAAGGGGAGGGTGGGCAAAAATTAGATAAATATATAGGAAAATTACATTAAAATCTCTTTATAACACAAGTAGTAGTCAATATGAGAGTAATTCTTTTTTACTTCTAGACTATTAAGAGTATTTTTTTAAACTTCTACACTCACCCCCCCCCCATAAAACAAATTCTGTTAATGTTCAGAATTTCAAAAATATTACAGTAGAAAATGGAAGGCGGGAAAAAAAGTGTAAACGGGAAGGGGGGAAAAAGGGGGGAATTTTTTTTCTTCCTTCTAGACCATTAACAGTGGGTGTCAGAAAATGGTGAATAAGACTGCTAGGAACAACAAGAAATTACACAGCTTCAAAAATAATGCACTCACTGTTTCAGTTCACGGTAGTTTTATTGAACTGATGTAATGTGAATACATGAATCATTCCGTGGAAACTAAATCCCATTTTTCGTTCAGCGATTCGCACCCCCGTATGCAGAACACGCAGGCATGCTTAAAGAGGTTGAAATTAACTTTTACACGCATGCAGGGAGATTTTTATTCGTGAATTTGCGGCAATCCTCCTCCTTGGCGGCAATGATCTGAGTCAGCCATATTAGTATACCCATCGCTTCAAGAAAATGACGTCATGCCGTCTCCTGTTATTCATACCTCCATGGTTAAACCTAACTGATAACTTGTATTCCTGGTCTTGCCCACATCAGCCAATCACCAGATGATTCCTCCAATCATCATCAGATCATGTGACCTTATCACCAGGCTGATTCTCTCTTATCTCTGGGCAAAATCCCATGTAACAACTTACTCTTGTTACCGGGCTCCAAGTCTCCAGGCAGAAACACCCACCAATCAGGTCTGCAAATTTCCTCTGCCTCAGTTCAAATATCCCAACACAAAGTCAATCATTAAGCAGCGTATAACAGATACTGAGAGGCGAAATGGTTTTTCTAATGTGTCAGATTTTAATATCAGGGAGGATATAAGATTTTTTGCTCCTGCGTTGTATTTGTGCCATCTGGACATATTTAATCACAGGGGGGCATTTTCGTTGGCCCGTTTCCAAGTATTACCCTCAGCAGTTTCTGAGGGCTGATATAAAAAAATTCCCTACCTTGAACGACTTTGTCCCTGTGGGTTGGAGGAAATAGAGACTACGGAACATGTATTACTGCGATGTACCTTTGATCAGACTATCCGAAACAAATTTATTCGCCCGTTGTTGAGCAAATTATCAGGACGATCGGACCTACAGCTTACATACTTACTTTTGGCTGATGGTAATCTGTCTTCTATACACAATGTAGCCACATTTCTCGCTGCTGCTATAAGTATCCGGAAACTTATCATGAAATCCCCCGATTGAGGATCTGTCATTATAATATTTTATGATATACTGTGTCAGGCTAATTTTATCATCTTAACATTTATGTAATTTTATTTATTTATTTTTCTTTTAACATTCATGTAATTGTACTGATTTAATTCACTTTGTACTGGTCCATGACCGTAATAAACTAAATCAGTCAATGCCCTCACATGTACTTATTCTGACTTACAACTCACATGATGGCAACCCAATCCTAAGGGTGCCCTACGCCAGTGCAAATCCCATGCACTGGCCTGCAAGTGTTGCAAACGTGCCATAAAGAGCATTTGCACCACTTCTGTTGACAAGGAGGCCAACCCAAGGATGCATGCTGGCCTTCCTGGCCATGGACAGACCCAGGTAAGTCTTGCTGATCTAGGCCAGCATAAGCCCCTAGGAAGGGCAGGGGCGAGGTGGATTAGGGCAGAAGAGGGCAGGCCCGTGGATGGACCAGTCTGGGGAGAGGGGATGGAGAGAATCTGGCACTTATGCCTGATCCTAACCCCTGTTCCTGGCCCTGTCAGCCTTGCATGGGCTGCTTGAAGTTGGTGCAATCCCGAGTATCCCTATGAGGGCTGCTGGGGCTTACCCCAGAGTAAGGGGAAAATATTCCCTCCAACTGCCTCCTAACCTGCGCTGGATACACTGTAGGCCAGCTGGCCCGCCCGTTCCAGCACAGGTTAGGATTGTGCCCACAATCAGAAAAGAAGGTATAGTGCCACCTATCAGTGACTTTTGTTCCTGGATCCACAGTCCTTAATCTGGACTATCATAAATGACTTTCATTGGTTGGAGGCCAGGGAACCACAGGCTGAATAATACAACCGGTCAATACGAATTGTTTTACTGTTGCAGTAAGAGACATCATGAAAGATGAAGTTCAGTCCTTTGAAGATAAGTATCGTGGTAAAGAACTCCCAGGATTTGTCAATTATAAAACCTTTGAGGCCATTGTAAAGCAACAAATTATGATGCTAGAATCACCAGCTTTAGAGATGCTGAAGAATGTAGTCGGTAAGTCTCACAGCAAAGAATTCAGATCCAGTTCGTAAAACCTAATACCTCACTTCTGAATGCTGAATACATTTAGGGCGCAATCCTGAGCTGCCTGTGGGCTTGGCGCTTGTCACTTGTGCCGGCCCAGCACTGTCACAAGCATGTGGCGTCCGGGTAGCCCCCAGAATACCTTGCTGTGCCATGCCAATACCATACACTTCTCCACAAGTCAACGGTGTGTACATATTCCTCACAATGGCATGAGGAGCCTTTGCACAGAGAGAGTATTTTTGGAACTAGTCTGTGTATTTTGCCCTTCCCTTAGTGTTGCACAGTTCTCTAGATTCTCATCAAAGTGGGACTTGAGTGCCAGGGCAGCAGAGCCCTCGACCATTCCTGATACGTTTCCTGATACGTAGTTCTTCCTATGATCAAGTTGTCTAAGCACAGGTCTCCTCTAAATCATCTTTTAAGGTTCTTTTTTTCCTGCTTTCCAGAAGTTGTGCAGGAAACGTTTAATGAAAAGGCCTACCAACACTTCCGCGATTTTTACCACCTTCTCAGAGCTGCCCAGGCAAGTGGTAATATACTTTGTCTTAGAACGGATCAGCAGTTTGGGAACGAAACTGCAACAAAATGTGATGAAGGAGGTGGGGTATTTGCAATAATCAATTCTAGCTCACTTTAAAAAGGGGGGGGGAATTTTCCAGCAATAATTCTGTGATTTGCCTTGGCGTGTGTTTGCCTTCAACTGTTTTGGCCAATGGTGGATTCGCACCTCTTCATAGAAGCTATTATCCTAACAGTGCAATCCAAGCGCTGCGTTGGGCCGACACAAGTGGCTTGCATCCGCCCAGTGCTGTCGCACATGTGTGGTAAAGCACATGTGCGTCAGCACTGCTGATGCAGCGTTGACACTGCTGGCACCAGCGGCCGGCACACAGCTCCTGTGCCAGGTGAGTTTGGCAGGGGTGTTTCTCGACGGGGGAGGGCAGGAGGAAGGGTGTTTCTGGACGGGTGGTGCGCAGACTGGGAATGCCAGCCCAGGGTGGGGAGTGGAGCTTGAACGCTGCCTTTAGGCCACATCCAAGCCTCTGTTGCTGGGCCACACGGCTTGCTTGGACCTGCACCTGCTATATAGCGGGGCAGATCCAAGCAAGTGCGTCAGGGCAGCAGGTGCCTACCCCGGGGCAAGGGCACAAACGTGCCCTTGTCCTGTGGAGGCTCCAGAGCAGTCCCAACCCACTGGCCTGCACTGTTTTGGTCAGCGGTGTTATGCTGCCGGAACGCTGGGCGGGACATCCGGGTGATCGACAGCCCGCCTGTTGCGTTCTGGAGCGTTATGCCATTTGCGTAATGTACGCAAGCGGCGTAATTGGTTACACAAATGGCGTAACGCTCCGGAACGCGACGGGCGGGCTATCGATCACCCGGATGTCCCACCCAGCGTTCCGGCAGCATAACACCGCTGGTTTTGGTGCAGTTAAGGATTGCTTGCACTGACTAGTTCGCACACACTGAAGTGCATGAAAGTGCTTTATAAAGCTTACTTACATGTATCCCCATGCTTTATACTCATCAATGTCGAGGGGGCAGGAAGGCCATAATTCAGTCTCTGGCATCACAGGTACCAGTCCTGGGCGTGCCTTCAGGAGCTGCTAACAGTTGAAGTAAGATATCTATGGACTGTATAGATATGGCATAGACTGATATCTATGGCTTGTGTTGGAATGGTAGTTTCATAGCTTATATTTGAGTTTTAGGCTACGAACCCGTGCACACTTACCTGGGAGTAAGCCCCATTGAACTCCCTTTTTACTTCTGAGTAGTCACACATAGGATTGTGCTGTTAGTTTTTCATCTTGGCATTTAGGATTCCATCTGTTTATCTCCTTGGAGTAAAAATGCAAAGTTTCTTTTGTCCTGCAGAACAATATTGAAGATATAAAACTGCAGCAAGAAGAAGAAGCTGAAACTATGATCAAAACTCAGTTTAAAGTGGAAAGAGTTGTGTACTGCCAGGACAATCTTTATAGTGCAGATTTAAAGCAGGTTAGAGTGAAAGCTGAGCAAGCTAAACCAAAATCTGCAAATCATCAGTCGTGGATGATTGGGGGTGCTACAAAGGACCCTGGAGGAAATTGCTCCCTGGAGGAAATGAGTTACCACCTGAATGCCTTCTTCTCTGTAAGTGCCTACTGTACGCTTTTGCTTCATCAGGCTTTCACAAAATGAACCCTTGTACAATGCTAATAGTAGGAAAACTGATATAGTAGGATGCTCTTATCCTAAACCAGAATTTAAATTGTCATTGTAGGTCCTTATCCCACCCCTTTCTCCACCTATACTATTTTTAAAGAGAGAGAGTAATTTGAATTTGAGTAGGAACCGGATGAGCATCGTGATTCAGGAAAGGAACAAATGGGTACTTTGGTCAGGCTGTCTATGCTGGACTGCATCTAATGTAGTCCATAAAAGGATGATTGGAAGAGTGAAAGTCCAAGTAAAGAGGGAGCTTGAGGGAGTCACCCTTGTACACGCCATCCCCAAGGCAGTGCTTTACCTTATGCCTGCACAGGACCACCCTTTTCATGCCCATTAATGGCACACCTTCATATTGTTGTTGGGCTATGGAGGACTCAAGGCTATGTAAGATCAGAAAGGTCTCTGTACAGGGCCATCAATGGAGGGCTTCCTTCGTACAAATTGTTGGATGAATTCCTCGATAAGGAAAAAGGCTCAGCACCACTCTCCTGCCTCTCAATTGAAGGTACAGAATGCTTTGGCCAAGTGACCTTCATAGCAGTGGTTCTCAAACGGTTTAGCACCAGGACCCTTTTTAGAATCGGTCTGGGACCTACTGGAAGTGATGTCATGGCTGGAAGTGCCGTCATTGTGATGCCAGAGTGTACTGTTTCCTGAGAATGCAGCAATCAGTTGGGTTATTTCTCAGCCATTTTCCAATAGCAAAGTGAATCAGAAAGGGGAAAAAAAAGCCTATTTACAACCTTGACAAAACAACCACACAGCCCTCCCATTTTAAAACATACCTGCAACATTTAAGCTGGTGTATGTTAGTAATGTCAGACACCCAGAGAAGGTATACTCAACACTTTCTTGGAGTGCCTGATAGTAAAGAGCGATATCTTAGGATATGCCCTCTCATATGCCTCAAAAATTGTTCTGTTTGGGTTTACTAAGGATGTCGTTCAAACAGGTGATATGTATTCTCTTTGGTGACTGCAGCAAGGATATATGTTGCAAGTGTCAAAAAAAAGAAGAAAAAAGGAAGCTGTTAGAACCCCCTATTAGGGGGTTTGGACAAAATATTTATAGCTTTAATTATTAAGATGACATGAAAAAGTGGTAAGAAACAGACTTTTATAGAAAAAATACAGTTTTGGGGAGATGGCAAATATCAGAATAGCAGCCATTTGTAAACATCTTTTTTAATAGCATTGATGTGTTTATCGTATTAAGAATGTGTTGGTACCATAATTTATATGGATTTGTGGGATTTATAATTATCTGTGGTTTATGGGTTCATTCAGGGGTGTCAAACAAAAGGCCCATGGGCTGAATGCAACCCCTGGAAGCAATTAATGAAGCCCTTGTTATAATTGGGCTCTCTCATATCTTGAAAATATGAACATGCTTTTCACATTTTCTGTTCTGTCATTTGCAGCTGATGAGTTTCTGTGTGAGAACAATGTGCTTATTTCTGGCCATCATCTGTTTAATGATGTCACTTTCTGCTTAATGATGTCATATCTGGCCCTCAGTTGCCACCATGAATGCTAACTTCGGCCCTCTGTATGAAACAAGTTTGATACCCCCAGTTTGATATATCCATAGCAGGGGCCTCCAAAGTACATCTGCATAATAATCTTGAGTGCAGCAGTGATGAAGCCTTACCATTTTGCACCACAACCTCCATTCTTCGTGTTCAATCTTGGCAGAGAGTTGTGCCAGGCAGCCACTTCTACTTCATGTATTCCAAACAGCTCTGCACTCTGGTTCCCTGGGGATGCAGCTGCCCGGCACAATTCTCTGCAAAGATTTGATGCAAAGAATGGAGACATTCCAACGTGGAATGATAAGGCTTCTCCACTGCCGCACCAGAGATGATTATGCGGGCACACTGGCCCGCGGGATCTATAGACTTGTTGCGCTTCGTAATATTCTTTTTGTGGCTTGAGAAGTTCCTAATTTAAAGAGACCACTACCAACTCTAATACTGATCTTGGTTTAGTTGCATTTTGGAGATCAACCTTGCTTTTCGTGATCAAAACCCCATGACAATCATTTGTAATGATAAGTAATCCATTTGTAATGCTGGTTGCATCTGCCTTTGTTTCAAGTCTTCCAAAATAAACAAATACACCTTTCATTCTCTTTTCAGAGCGCAGGAATCCGGCTTGGTACCCAAATTCCTTTGATCGTTCAGTCATATGTTCTCCGAAATTATGTTGAGAAGTTACAGAATGCAATGTTGCAGCTCTTGCAAAATAAAGATCAGTTTGGAGTTCTCCTCCAGGAGCGAAATGATGCCTCCAGTATGAGGACTGGTCTGAAGGAAAGGATCAAACGTCTCACCAAAGCTCGCCAACGCTTAGCAAAGTTCCCCATTTAAACAAGAGGGGCCTCTATATATCCTCTCTCTCTCCTCCAGTGGCAAATGGAAAGTCTTTTCCTTAGTGCTTGAGTTAAACTAGTCAAGTTCTAGAACGGTTTTTTCCCTAATCAATATTTGAAAACAGTTCTGAGTTAGACGCACTAATATCGTATATTAGTGATTCCCAAACTTTTAAGCATTGGGACTCACCTAAAAAAAGTTTCAGTTTGCCACCCACTCAAGCCTCTGTGTGGCTATAATGGTATTTGTGCTCCCCACCCCCCCAAGTGGCAGGTTGTTTAGGGCACAATCCTAACCTGGAGTTCGCCCAGCAACGTTTGGCCTAAAGTTTGGCACAAGGGACACCGTAAAATACGTTTGGAACACATTTGGAGTCAGAGAGGCCAGCACAAAGACGTGCACAATCTTTCCTGACTCTGACAGTGGTCCAAACTCACTTTATGCTGGCCCTTTGATGCATATAACCTAATCTGCCTTATACATTTTGTGACCCACCAAAAATTGGGAACTACTGTCATCTATATTAGATTTGAAGAATGTACAAAATCGTATTTACAGCATATGAATACAGAGGAATCTGAGATAATATTTATTACACAGTATTTATATACTATATAAAGGTGGGCTGAGTGCAGGTTTTTGGGGATCCCTATGAAGGAGGACCTGACCTGGAGCGCAGATACCGTAGCGCTGGTTAAGAAGGCCCAGCAGAGACTATACTGTCTGAGACTCCTCAGTAGGCAACAACTGACTGAGAAACTGCTGGTGACTTTCTACCGCAGCCACACAGAGAGCATTTTAACCTACTGCCTTTGTGTTTGGTTTGTGAGTTGTTCAGTGGCAGAGAGAAAGGCGCTCCAGAGGGTTATTAACACTGCTCTGAAGATCATTGGCTGTCCCCTCCCTTCCTTAGAGGAGCTTTATAGCTCAAATTGTCTGAAGAAGGCCTCTAAAATTCTGAAAGATCCATCACATCCTGGTCATCCGTTTACTGAACTACTGCCATCAGGCAGAAGATACAGGGCGATCAGAACAAAAACAGATTAAAACAGTTTTTATCCTAGTGCAGTGTCTAGACTAAATGCGGTGGTATAGCGACATGTTGAGTAGAGTTTAAGCAAAGTGGGATTGTATGTGATGTTTTTGTTTTGTTGTAGTGTATTGTGTTGTTTTTACCATGCGAAAGCACTTAATTTTGTTGTACATGTGTACACGTGTACAATGACAAATGTTCTATTTTACTCTATTCTATATCACCTTTCTCAAGGCAATTTACACAGGCAAGCTGAGCATAAAAACCCCATTTTTCAATTACGTTTTTACAAGTATTATTCCAAGAGAAAATCCCATAGAGCACTCCACTTCTCCAGATGTTTCCCTTTAGAGTGCAGTCATCATCCTGGCTGCTGACTCTTGAGCCCTCTGATCACTCCTAGGCAGTTGTGTTGTAAGAGCTTGTAGGGTGCAACAATAACAATAAGCATTGTTAAATAAGCATTAAAAAAAAACCTTTTCAGTGGTGAAAGAGTAAATTATTATGTGTTGTTCCTATGTGCTAGCTCTTCAAAAGGCTGCAAGTTTCAAATGTGCTGTAGAGAATACTTATCTTTAAAATAAAGTTATCATTGCTGTGTTTATCTCAAGTAAACTATTTTCTCCTTTTCATTTTTTGTTCTCTGGATGCATCACATTTACTTAAAATGTCTACTAATGCTTAATAAGTGATGCACGGTATATACTTCTTGCACTGAAAAAGACAGTACAACTGAACCCTGGGAGGCTGCACTGTGTGGATGTCCCAAAGAGGCAGTTGAAAACAAGATCGCCTATAAGCAAACTAGGGACACAGGGGGAGAAGTGTGGGGAAGTGTGGGGTGGAGCAGAGCTCTGAGACTTCCACATAAATCATGTAATTGGCAAGAAAACCAGGAAAACAATTGCCACCTTAAAATATTTTTTTCAAAAGGACTTTTGCCAAGAAGAAGCATCAGGTTTGGTTGGAGGCAAACTGAGAAATGTGTCTAAGATTCTTTTGAGATTTGAAAAGGTCCTTGAAAGAAAATTGACATACAGGAATACTGTAGCTGGACAATCATCTTTCCCAAGAGCTCTCTGAAAAAAGAACGCAGTCATGTTACATTAAAGCATTATATCTTTACATTACATTACATCCTATATACACTTTCCTGGGAGGGAGCCTGTTTAGCATAATATAACTCCTTTCATGTGCTGATGCTATAGTCACTATAGCTTTTGATGTGATAGCATTTGTTCATGAAGTGATCCAAAGAAACAGCAGGAATATTCAATTAATGCACGGATGTGTCTCCTCACAGCCACTTTCAGTGGTATGGTGAAGGATTAATGCAGGAATTCTGATCCTGAAAAATATGGGAGCAGGCAATCCTTCCTCACAAAGTGGGGCTGCCACATTTCCAGATGTAAATTAATACAGAATCAGCTGTTCCATTATCAACAACAGAAACATCTTCTCTGCATCTCAGTCGCAACTCCCTGGATCTGCCTAGACCCCAACCTATGTTGCCCCCTCTTTCTGTCTTTCTCCAGCACTGTAGGCCTTCATGCAACCTTGCTTTTTCTTTTTTCACCTAATACTTTTTAGACTCTCATCATTTGTTCTTTCACCTCATAGTGAAAATCCTTGACACTTGTTCTTTTATCAGTCTCTCTCCTGCCACCTTCCTCTTCCTGCAAGCTGACCTCTCTGCCAACAGCATTTTACGAGGCTTCCCCTCTCCCACCTGTTTCATATAGAGGCATGCCCCAGGACCCACTGATTTGGTATCCCTGGATACTGGGATGCCTATTAAAAAGATAGGGAAACATTAAACAAATCTCTCTTTTTTACCTTGTTGCAGCAAAACCACTGATGTTCCCCTGTCTTTAAAAAGGCGTCCCCAGTATGCATGGCTTCAGGTATCCACAGTGGGGTCTAGAACAGAACCCCGGCAGATACGGGAGCATGCCTGTGCACTGATGGAGACTTGGATGCCAGTGGGCCATAGGGCATGGCTGGATGGTTGTAATTGGTCAGAAAAAGTAGCCTTCTCTGCTTTCTTTTAAGCGGAGGAGGGGGCGAGTGCCAGGAAAAATAGCAGCCATTGTCGCAGCCCTGCCTGCTTGCCCCTCTTCCTCTGCTTTTTATAAAACCCCTGGAGAGGGCAGGAAAGCTCTGATGGTGGCTGTGATTGCTTTAAAAAAAAAGCAGAGGAGAAGGGGGCGGGCAGGGGGACACTGCTGACCCACGGAGCGGCGGGCTGCTCTGGGGAAGAAATAAAGGCAAGGTTGGGGGGGCTCAACTCCAGGGCAAAGCAGGGGACTGGCAGTGAATTTTCTGCCCCCCCAACTTGGCACCCAGGGCATTTGTCCCCCTTGTGCCCCCCCCAGGAATGCCACTGCTGCTTATCTCCAGGCAGTAGCAGCAGCTCAGCCATCAGTCCACATTTCCTTAGTAGAATGATCCAAGAGGACTAGAGCAACTTAAGGTGATCTTGGGGAAAATATTGTTTAATTTACCCATTGTTCTGTGTGCAATTCTAATAGTATTAATTCTATGCTGTTGTAGTACCTCACATGGACACAGCCCCCAGTTCATTGGGTGGGAAGCAGGTTTTCCCCACCTCATTCCTGAAACCTTATCCCCAGATGTCTGTCTCCCTCTGTCCAGCATTGGTCTGCAGCGTGAGATGGGGGGCAGGAATAACCACCCCAGCCCCTGCCTCCTGGAGCCTCCCCTCCCACTAAGTCTGCAGTTGCCATCTTGAATGTGCCCCAAAATTTGGGGCATGACGTGGAAGCGACAGGAAAAAAAGTAAACCATAGTACAAACCATAAAAATAGGGACTAGAAATGGGGTTTCTAATTTGTGAACTAATCCTGAGATAATTTGTGAGTCAGTCGCTGGAGTCATGACTCAACTGTAAGCCACTGATGGTGGTTGCCACTTGAGTCCAGCGGGAGGGTAGTGATGTCAGTGTGGCTAAGGGATGAGCCTCACAAATTGAGCCGTCCCTGCGAATAACAATCTGAGTGATGTCACTTTTTCACCCCTGAGCCCTTTTGGAATAATCAAACTGGCTTTCAGATGAGCCTGGCAGCAAAACAAAACAGTAAAACATCCCATTTGTCCTTACATTGTATTTCAAGCATGCCTATCGCCAGTATGAAATGAAAGATGCCATCTTGGATCTTTAATCCGTAACAAAGCTATGGTATGGCTCTTTCTGCCTGACATTCAGTCCCCCCCCCCTTCCCTTTGCCCCAAGTAACCCACTTTTCTCTTTAGTCCGGTGCATTCAGCTTCGAAAATGGTCTAAACTCCAAGTAATTGTAAGAGAAGCGTTCTCTGCAGGATTTGACAGTACTAGGTGTGCGTATTGCATGGAAAAAAGTTCCAGAGGCTCTGCGGATCCCAAGTGGTTAATGCCCTTGGTGCCAGGCTGAGAACGGGCAGAAATCATGCAAATTGAAGCTTTGCGGGGGCCCCAAAACTGGGGGACAGCCAGAATTGCCCTGAAACTCTGTATCCTGTCAGAGCAGGGCCTGCTGTTTGCTGGACAGAAAGTTCAAGGACTTTACAGGACCCTGTGTGCCCCTACTCCAGCTGGTGCCAGGCCTAGAACGGGCAGAAATCATGCAAACTGATGCTTTGGGGACCCCCCAAAGATGGGGGACAGCCTGAATTGCCCTGAAACTCTGT
>JAJKFI010038777.1:0-36900 GCA_029204185.1 Lerista edwardsae | reverse complement strand
GGCATTAACCACTTGGGATCCGCGGAGCCTCCTGAACTTTTTTCCATGCAATACGCACACCTAGTACTGTCAAATCCTGCAGAGAACGCTTCTCTTACAATTACTTGGACCTTAAACCCTAAGTACACCGGACTACTTCCCTTTATCCCGCCTTTCCCTTCTTAGGCGAAGCTGTTGAACTGCAGGTGTGTTTGTGTGCCTCCTTTTGTGTGCTGCCTCCGTTTCTTCTTCCCCCTCTCAAGTTTTCCAGTTTTTTAGGCTGGCTTCCGGGGACAGGGAGCAGGAGTCTGAAAAGCAGGCTTCAAGCCAGGAAAAAGACAGCCGGCGGCGGGAAACGAAAGTGTCCCCGAGGTACTGGAGGAGGAACTGCAGCTCGGGCCGCGCCCTTTTCTCCGCCCTGCCCTCTAGGCAAGCTGCGGGTTCCTGGCGTCAAGCGGGCGCAGGAATCGGGGTGCTCTAAGCTTCTCCTTTCTGGGAGCCGGCGGCGGGGCGCAGCGCAATGCTCGGAAATCAGCTTCGATCCCGGTTTCGTTTCCTTTCATTTCTGGGCGGAGAATGGAGGGAAGATGCTAAATAGAGGTTTGGAAAACGGAACGGACACTTCTTCGCTCAGGACTCCGGCAAGGTAAGAACTTCTCCCTGCCCCGCACAGGCTGCAATCCTAGACGCACTTTCCTGGGAGTAAGCCCCAACTGAACACTGTGAGGCTTACTTTTGAGTAGATTTGCCTAGGATTGTGTCTATTTGAGACGTTTCTGCTTTAGCAACCAACCAACCTGTGGTGGCTCCTTAAAAACGACCCACTTAATTTTGCATAGGTTTCTGTGAAATACAGTTTGCTTTGACCACAGTCTTAAACTCGCTTACACGGGAGCAAGTCCATTGAATGGACTAGGATTTACTCCTGAGTAGATATGTCTAGATTGTGCTGTTTATTAGTATAGCTATTTGAAGTGCTGTCCGCAGCAGGCGGGATAATGCATTATGCTCGTGCACACACGTTTGGGATGCATGGCTATCAAAGAAATATTTTCTTAAGGAACCAAAACAGCTGAGTGAACTAATAAAGAAGAAAGGATATAGAGCTGATCGGTAACAAGTTTTAGATGGTATAAAAATCAGCGCATTGGTGAGACCAGCCTTGCAACAATGCTGTTGACTCTGTAATGTGATAAGCCCATTTTGATTCAGACCTCCTGTGCTGATACCAAGTTTTATTAGAAATTCAAAGTCAGCTTTTTCCCCCTCTGAATGTGTTTCCTTTGAATGTGTTCATTTGGAGAACTTCGGTTGTAATCCTATACACACTTACCTGGGTGTAAGCTCCATTGAACAGAATGGATCTTACTTCTGGGTAGACATTGCAGTTCGTTGTTTGAAATTGACAGAGGACTGATTATGGATTTTGAAATGTTCCCCAACTGGTGTCTGGGCGTTTCTGATGTCAGATTTGTGTCTGACAATCTTTTTTTAAAAGAATAAAATTTTGTGTAGAGAGTAATCTGTTTATCTTGCATTGTCAGTGAAAAGGCAGTGCTGCTAAACAATAGCGTATATCACATTGGCGGATGATAATTTTAAGAAAGGGAAAAAGGGAAAAAACCTGCTGAGGCTGTGATCCTATCCATACTTTCCTGAGAGTGCCCTGAGTTTACCACCGCAATTTCAGCCAGCCGCATCCATTGTTCCTCCCCAACCCACAGTACTTCCTTGAGTTTTCTTATTAAATTCTTCTTGCTATTGTAGGGGTAACAGTTCTCAACATTGAATATCACTTCTGGATCAGGGAAAAACTATCAGTGTGAATACAAATGTACAAGTGTCGTGACTTTCGTTTTGACAGCCAAACACGGAGACAGCGCCCAGTGAAACACTCACCAGAACAAATGGCTACTCCAGACAGTTCTCAAAACCCACAGCCATCCTGGAATTTTGTTATACGTGCCCCGCTAGTATCAGAAGAAGCAGATCCTGCATCTCCTTATGCCATGGTAAGCACAACCGTGAGCTCACCCAATTACAGGCAGACATGATTACACATCTTGCTTGTGTAGTTACATATGAGCTCGTCCAATTATAAGTAGAAAAGGAGCACATGAATCCCTTGGAATTGCAGGCTAAGGTCAATCAGATATTGTGAAGCTATCACAGGAAGACAGAGGTATTCCTTGCAACTTATGGACAATTGTTATTCAGAGCTGAGGTCTAATTCTGTGCAGTACAAACTCCAAATTTAAAAAACAAACAGACTCTTTGACACAAAAAGATGAATTTTGTGATCTGTAGGCAATACGCAAGCAATGCAGATCTGCAGAATTCCTCTAACTTTGCATAACTTGGTAGTAAGGAAAATATTTTTACTTCTGGCAGGCCTCCTGATTCCCCCCACCACCTGGGTGCCTGTCTCACCAGCACAGCTGAATTGGGACCGGTGGTGGTGGATAGTTGACCATTAATAACAGAGTTAATATAAGAGTTCTGAACGCCTTAAAGCAGTGGTTCCCAAACCTTTTTGCACCGGGACATCATATCTTTTAAAACAAAAGTCTGTTGGGACCCACCTAGCTTTACGAGCTTTAGAAAAAAGTTTCACTTTACTCAAGCCTCTGTTTTTACAATCCTTTTTCCTATGGTGTGTGTGTGTGTGGGGGGGACATATTCAGGAGCATTTGTTGAGCTTCACATTCATCAGATTGGCACCATTCTGGTGGCCTTCAGTAAGAGCCAAGGCACTTGCGTAAATGTGCATGTGCTGCTCCGTTTCAGTTTCCATCGAACTAAATATATTTTCTTGGTCAACTCTCAGCTTGTCAGTGTTGCGGCCCGCCAAAAATCAGGCTGCGACCCACTGGTGAGTCCTGACCCAGAGTTTGGGAACCAGTGCTTTAAAGTGTTATAGAAATATTTGATATTTCTATTCTCTGCTCTTCCATGCTCTGGGTTAAAGACTATCTTAAACAAATAACATTTTCAGTAATCTGAATTAGAATCTGTAATTCAGATTTCCTCAGTGGGAATTTTTTTTACTGTACCAAAGAATTGAACATATCTTTTTTTCCCCTTCCCAACAGGAAACAGAACACACGTTATACAACCAATATGAGGAGAAGATCCGCCCTTGTATTGACCTCATTGACTCCCTCAGAGCCCTCGGAGTGGAAAAGGACTTGGCGCTGCCAGCCATTGCCGTGATTGGGGATCAGAGCTCCGGGAAAAGCTCAGTCCTTGAAGCGTTGTCTGGAGTG
The DNA here is from genome assembly GCA_029204185.1 of Lerista edwardsae. Lineage (NCBI taxonomy): Eukaryota > Metazoa > Chordata > Lepidosauria > Squamata > Scincidae > Lerista > Lerista edwardsae. The sequence goes on along the minus strand of JAJKFI010038777.1, from coordinate 33,655 downwards.
GCGCTCCCTAGGGGCAGCGGTGAGAATTACCTCTCGGTTTTTCCTTATGTAGAGCTATGAGATTTAACTGGGCCATAGTGATGTTCTGAGTGTTGGCAAGTCTGGAGCTATATGGGCCTTTTGCGAGATAATTTCCTTTCATTTTCTAGATTCTGTCGACTTGCAAGCATATAGACCAATGGAAATGAGGCAATTGTTTACTACCACGAAGACTCTGATACTGAATATACATCATAGGAAGAACTATTTTCTCTTAGTAATATGTGAGCCACTAAATGAAGGTGCAATCCTAAATTGGATTTGTGCCATCCTAGGAGTGTCACAAATGCACTGTAAACATAGTTTGAACCAAGGAGGATGGTGTGTGTCCATGTGTTGACCTCCCTGACTCCAAGAGTGGTGCAAAAGCACTTTACAGTGCATTTGTGACACTAATTCCAGGTTAGAATAGTACCCTAAGTTTGTTAAAAGTCACCTGGAGTACACTCCTAACCTGTGCTGGAACAGGCAGGCCGATTGGCCTATGCTGTATCTGGTGCAGGTGAGGTGAGGTGGGAGGTCAACTTGGAGTAAGGGAATTTTTTTCCCTTGCCCCATGTCAAGCACCAGCCATCTCTATGAGGCTACTTGGATATGTGCCAGTGACTTCGCTGACTCACATCTGAGCAGCTTTTGTAAGGCTGATTAAGCCAGGGCCAGGGAATAGGATGCGACCTTCTGCTCCGCCCTACCCTAACATGTCCTCTCCATACCCAGAATGCTTTCCTGCCACCCTCTCCCACCCCCACACTGTCCTGCTTCAGCCATCACAAACTCTCTGTCTGGGGCTGGTTCCAGCCTCCAGGAGCCGGTGTGGGCCTCGCCAGAACAGCCAACTCCCAAGTCGGCACAAAGTCGGCATGTTTGTGACACTAGGGGGCAGGCACAGGGGGCCTGTAGTGGCTTAACTGCATCCTTGGATTACTCTTTGTTAATATTTCGGCGGGGGCTGAAGACCTTTTTATTTCAAAAAGCTTTTTGTTGACAGGCTATATCTTTTTACTCTTATTAATTTTATGATCCACGGGGCTTGTTGCTCATTGTTTTTTTAAATTTTTAATTGTATTTTAATATTGTTTTTAACTATTTTTAATGTTACATTTTGTTTTTTATGGTTCATTGTAATGCCGCCTTGAGTGCCTTCGGGCATAAAGGCGGGATATAAATTTAATTAATAATAATAATAATAATAATAATAATAATATAGGAGAAAATTGCACTGCTTAAGATTAGGCTAGAGCATTCTGAAACTTTCTTAATCAGAGCTGCTTACAGTTGGGAAACTCTACTATCAGTGGACAGGTCTGTAACTCATTATAACACCTATGCAATTAACACAGTTGGTGTCTGTACAAACAGGTATTGTCACCAGGTGTCCTTTGTCACTCAAACTAAAGAAAACATGCAGCGACCAGAAATGGAAAGGGATAATTAGTTACCGGAATGTCAAGGAGGAGCTCCAAAATCCTTCAGAGGTGGAGAAAGAAATAAGAAAAGGTGAGTGGTGTTGATGCCATTGTAATCAATCTAGATCAATAGTTCTCAAATTTTTTAGCACCAGGACCCACTTTTTAGAATGACCATCTGTCCGGGACCCACTGGAAGTGCTGTCATAGCTGAAAGTGATACCAGAGCCTGCTGCTTTCTTGAGAATGCAAGAAAGCAGCAGACATATTTCTCTGGCATTTTCCAATATCAGAGTCAATCAGAAAGGGGAAAAAAAGCCTATTTATAACCTTGACACAAGCAAAACAACCACACAGCTGCCATTCCAACATTCCATCTACCCATATTTTCAATATGGCTACTCTAGGTGCTTCATGACCCACCTGAAATTGGCTCTTGTCCCACTAGTGGGTCCCGACCCACAGTTTGGGAACCACTGATCTTGCTATTTCCTTCATCCTGCATTCCCATTGCTACTACAACTTGCCAAATCAACCAGTCCATTTAGCAATCCTTGCAGGCTGGTCTTGGAAACAGTGCACATTACAGAGGGTGATGGGGCATGTTTTGGAAAATAATCTAATTTCATAGCAAGTATTGGCCAGGACTCTTGGTCTCCCTGTGTGAACTGAGAGTACACTATATAAACATCTCCAAAACTGGTGTGGCAGCACATCTCTGTGAAAGATTGACAGGTGTGGGCAAGTATACATCATTATTAATCTCCTCAATGAGAAAGTTCTCATGTGCTTCCAAGGAACCTATTAGAGATCCTATGAACAGTCACTGCACTTACAGAATGCTACTGATGGAACATGAAATGAAGTCCCCATCAGTGAATATATTGGGTGTGTACATTAGCCATGGGTTCCAAAGCAAAGGGTGGCATTTTCGTGAAAATAATTTGGAGACTGCTTGAAATACTTCAAATATCACCAACACACAGTCCAGTGGCGAACAGCCCAATCCTATCCCCCGACATTGGCGACAGTGACATTGGCGACAGCTGCACCAATGGGATGTGTGCTGCATCCCATGAGAACCCCTGCTAACTGGGCAAGAGGCACTTTTTCAAGTGGTGTCCTCTTATATTTAGCAGGGGGAGAGCAATTGTCCCTCTTCACCCCAGCACAGTGTCTTTCTTGTGGCTGTTGCTGGTGGTGTTCTCCATTCTTTTAGATTGTGAGCCCTTTTGGGACAGGGAGCCATTTAACTTTAATGTTATTATTTGCCTGTAAACCGCTTTGTGAACTTTGTGTTGAAAAGCGGTATATAAATACTAGTGATTGATGAGAAGGGAGGGATCTCTTGGAGGGATCCCTGGTGGCCTACATCAGCTGCATGGCCGGCATAAGGCCAAGGTGTGAAAAGGAAAGGGACAGGTTAAAAAAGAGGGGATAGGATCCTGGCACATGCTGGTGCTCCCAGGATCCACCCCATCCCTCCCCAAACTGTCTCTTGCCCTCCCCTCCCTGAGGAGCGGCTGCTGCATGTGCCACACCTCTGTAACTTTGTAGCCGTGGCCCAGAAATGGGCAGTCGTTTCCACATGGTGGCAAAGGGCCTGGTGCTGTCGTAATGAGTGTTCTGGCAACCTGAGGCCCAAATAGGGACTCGGCATTTCCTGGGTTTGAGACTTACCTCTGCTCTGAGCTCATTCGGTTGGGGACCTGTGGCAGGCTGCTCTCAGCCCCCTCCTCCCCCCTCCCCCTCCCCCGCAACATGGGGATGGCAATAGCACTGTACTGGGTTGTTGTAAGGACAATGTCAAGGTAATGCAGTTTCAGAAAGCACCACATAAAAGTTAAGCAGTGTGAGTATCATGTGGTTGTCTAGCGCCTAGCTCAGGGTGCAGTTCATGCTAATGTGAAGGGTTGGTTGTAATACACGCAATAAAGACATTCTTCAGGAAGCTGTTTTTTTGTGGTTTTTTTTTTTACTCTTCTGTTACTCTTTTGGCCTATGGAAAAGGTGGAGATGTTGTGGCTAGAGGAGTTTCTGTGATGTAACACAGGGGTCTCCAGACTAAGACCTGGAGGCCATATCTGCAGCAACTGTTTTTTTTGTCAGAGCATTTGCTAATGTTTGACTTCTTTACTTACTTAAACTGAACAAAATGACATGTAATATGGCATGTATTTTGTAATTGTCACATTTCTCTTTTATTCTGAATTATGTTGATTACCAAAAGATCCAAGTAAACCTTGTTCATTTAAATTTCATTCAGTCATTTATAAAGCTAATTTTTTCTTTGGCCTGTGAAAATTTTTAAAATATAAAATATAAAATACATGTGACCATGTAAAATATACCAGTACTAAAAAGTTTGGAGACCCCTAATATAGCAGGAACAGTTAAACCCATGGTTCCTATAATGATTAACCTGATCTTGATTTGTACAATGCCATGTTTGGACTTGTGATATCAACTGAAAACTGGCCAGAGGAGTTATGTTTCTGTATGAAATGCTGGTGTTGAATGCCTAAGCCTTGCTTTTTTCTCCTATTTCTCTCCCCCCCCCTTTCTAGCTCAAAGCTTAATAGCCGGTGAAGGACTGGCCATTAGCCATGAATTGATAACCTTAGAAATTGGGTCTCCGGAAGTTCCAGACCTGACACTCATAGACTTACCTGGAATTGCCAGAGTGGCTGTGGGCAAACAGCCACAAGACATTGGAGATCAGGTAAAAAGGCTGAACTTGTATTGAAATTGGATGGGCAAACAGCTAAGATCGATACTTAGAATTCATGCTAACTTGGAGATTTTTTGGCAAGACATGATGAAAGCTTTTCCGTGACTGTTCTTACAGCCTGGAAGAATAGATGGATCCACCCTGTGTTTTGGCATGAAGATCCCTGACTTTCCTATCGTGGCAGGCATCTGCTGCACTTCCATGCTTTATTCAGTTTCTTTCTGTTGCACTTGTATGATCCTTGCTTACTTGGTTCAGGGCGCAATCCTAACCTGGAGTTGGGCCGTTACAGTTAAGCCAGCAAAGTTTGGCTAACACAAGGGCCACCGTCAAGCGCATTTGGACCACTCTCCTAGTCAGGGAGGATGATGCACGACCATGTGCTGGCTTCTTTGACTCAGAGAGTGGTCCAAACATACTTTACAGTGTTCCTTGTGCTGGCCAAACTTTTTAGCACCAGGACCCACTTTTTAGAATGACCATCTAAAAAGATTTAGCTGAGAGGCAGAAGATTTAGCCGAGAGGGTTAATGCCTCCGTTTGCCCGAAGATAACAGCTGAAGATCTGAAGGTTGTGAGCTCGGGACTGCCGGAAGTCTCTGTGAGCGGCAGACCTTGCAAACTGCGGCTGATTAAAAGCTGAGTTCCAGCTGCCTCGTGGGAGGAGGAGTGTGCTGAAGTCAGCTGCGTCTCTGGGGGGAGCAGGGAAGCCTCTTATCAGCCAGCATTTGCTGGTTTAACTGTGCCAGCCAAACTCCAGGTTAGGGTTGCACTCTTAAACTATAGATAGCCTTAGGAAGGGAAGCAGAGGAAGCTCCCGGCAGGAAGGCCAACAATTTGCTTGTAGAAGTTCTGACAGTGCCTGGCAAGGCATGTTCTCCTTGATATTGCATGCCTCCAGTTTCTCTTCTCATCATGGCTTGCCTGCTTTCTCCTTGGAGCAAACTCACAGTCCTGTCCCTTCTGTGTTGGCATTCCAAATTTGAGTTTCTGGGTTGACATTCTGGGTTTCTCTAGTTTGGCATCCTCCTCATTTTGGAACTCAGCCAATGTTGACTCCTGCACTAGATCCAGCCTTGCCTGGCTGTCTTTCTGTCCCAATCAATTCGTGACAGGTGTTTGCTGTCTCACGCACAGAGAAAGATTTTGCAGATCTAGTAACTGTTCTTTCTTGGTTGTGTTTTATTTAGATCAAAAGGATGATTAAAACCTTCATTACTAAGCAAGAGACCATCATTTTAGTGGTGGTTCCCAGTAATGTGGATATTGCCACAACAGAAGCACTCAAAATGGCTCATGAAGTGGACCCAGATGGAGAGAGAACGTTTGGTAAGGAGGAAAAGGTTTCTTGTGTGTGTTGGGTGATTGCTAATTTGTGTCATAGTGTAGATACTTGTAGCCCAATTCTAACAAATGGCTCAATCCTAAGGATAGTGGAATGGCTATATTGGTGGAATGTTAGGACTGCTGGCGTGCACTGTCACAAAAGCACTATTAATGGCTTTATGACAGCACAAGGCTGAGGCATGCTGGCAGGAAGGCCGGAACCTTCTTGTTTGGTGCTGGCAGTCACTGGGAGGACTGCCAGAGCAGGTAGGTCCACCACAGAGGTGAGATGAGGAAAAGTCCATCATGGGCTTACGTTAGTAATAGGCCACTTCAGAATGCCAGGTGCAAGTGAGTGGCAACAGGATGCAGGCATCTTGTTATCTTGTGTGCTCAACTGAGGCACCTGGTGGGCTACTGTGAGATACAGGAAGCTGGACTAGGTGGACCTTTGGCCTGATCCAGCAGGGCTCTTCTTATGTTCTTATGGGGGTGGGGAGGGGGTTGAATGGGTTGGTGGATAGCGGAACGGGACAGCAGCAGGGCCAGATTGGGTCCTTATCCGAACCCCTTTCTGGGCCTGACCCAGCTGCAATATTGCTAGTGCAGGTCCAGGTTGACCCGTTGTGGCTGCTAGTGCTTACCCTGGGGCAAGGGGACAAGTGTTCCCTTACCGTAAGGAGAGCTCCAGCAGCCAAACAGCCCCCACAGGATACAGTGTAGCCCCCTCTGCACCACTGCATCACCATGTGAGGATTTAGCGTGGATTTAGCTGTAACTCCTTGCATGGCTATGCAGCAGTGCCAATCCAGTTTCCACTGTGTCCCACAGAGGAGGGGTGTTGGCATGTTGAGGTTTCCTGTAAGGGAACATTTGTTCCCTTGCATTGGTGTAAGCCCCAGCCACTGCCCCAGGTCAACTCGACTTGCACCAGCTTTATAGCAAGACCACATTGACCTGTGACGGCAGACCAGGCCCACCCTCCTCCCCTCCCCTGTCACATCCCCACTCCGCCCAAAAGCAAACAGCAGCAACAAACACTTCTGCCATTTGTTTCTTTATTTTAAAGGTGTACATCACGCATTTTGTTTGTTTACTTAATACAGAAATAGTAAACTGTATCAAGGAGACTGTCAGACAAGCTAGGTGTTTAATGTCTGGCAAAAAAAAAAAAAAAAAGCTAGCAGGGAGGGGGCCAAGTGTACCTTAAGTGGGAGGGAAGTCCAAATGCTGTGGGCCACCACTGAGAAGACCATTTCAGTCGTCACTGAAGACTTGGAAAATGTCCTTTGAGTGCTGTTGGTTTTTCTAATCCTGTCTCCTCATAACAGGGGTTTTGACAAAGCCTGACCTGGTGGACAAAGGAACTGAGGAGGGTGTTATTGACGTAGTGAGAAACTTAATCTTCCACCTGAAAAAGGGATATATGTTAGTGAAATGTCGAGGGCAGCAAGACATCCGGTCCAACACACCCCTGTCATCTGCAATCCAGAACGAGAGAGCATTTTTTGAAGATCATAAACAGTTTAGGTACTCTTGCAACACATAATTATACTTGTTTTCCATGCTTCAGAAGGTATATCCTTGTGTTCCTTGATCAAGTTCAGAACGTTCGCACCCTTGCCCAAGGGGAGGCTCCAGCCTCCTGTATGGGTTCCCTGTACTCATGGCCATTAGATTTGCCATCTCCACTGATATGAATGGAACTGTGCCTGCTCACTGTTCACTGCAGATGAGGCTGTTCTGGTTTACCAATGTTTGTTTCCATTGTCCTCCTACAGTGTACTTCTGGAAGAAAAGAAAGCCACAATTCCCTTACTGGCTGAGAAACTGACCAGTGAACTTGTGGGGCACATAAATGTAAGTTAGGCAATAGATCAACTGTGTGTCATCAGCATCTGTCCCCTTAGACCAGTAGTTCCAAACCTTTTTATCACTGGGACCCCCTTTTCAGGTATGACAACTATCTAAGACCTAGGACTGGAAGTGATGTCATTGAGCAGGAAGTGATATTGTTAAACAGGAAGCAGGAAGTGAAATATTGGTAAAGATTTCTGAAAATATTAATTCTTATTTGAGGAAAAAAAACCTGTATTTATTCATTTATATACTCCAGCTGGGAAGTGAAGGCTCAGAGGGAGCAGTTTGTGTGAGATTGCCTAGTCATTCTATGGCAGAGACAAGAGAGCTGCTGCCTGTCAGTGTTAAGAATATTGACCTATTCTAGATGGTCTAGAGATGGTCCTAGGAAGTCCAGATTTACCACTCAGTTTCACAGCCATTGTAAGTCTCGCAGCCCAGCTCTCCGCGACCTGATGATAATGACTCACGACCACCCCTGGGGTTCATAATCCCAAGGTTGGGAACTATTACCTTAGACAAATAAGAACAATGATCCACACAACAAAAGATCTTTTTTTACTCTCAGGAGTCAGTATTTACCATTTATAATAGTTTCTCTCTTTCTAAGAAATCTTTGCCTGCTTTGGAAGAACAAATAAACTCTCAGCTCCAAAAAGCAAATGAAGAATTGCGCAGGTGTGGCAGAGATGTCCCCAAAACAGAAGATGGCAAGCTGTATTTTTTAACAGATGTGAGTAAATGTATGGTGTTCTTATGTGTGCACAGGCTAGCTCTTCCTGCCCTATCTTTCATTGTGTCAGCTTGTATTAATGCACTATAAAATGGGCCCACCTTGGGGTGGGGGTGGAGCACCCAGGGCTGTTAATGGGCCTAAAAGGAAAGAGCAGTGTGTAACAAGAGCATGTCTGGTTACAAGTCAAAGATATGTTGTCATTGCATTGTTCACATACTGCCTTTCCATCGTGTAGTATTTCAATATTGAGGCTTTTAATTGGGTGAATAGGCACATAGATCCTTGGAGAGATCATTTGTTGGATCATTGTGATCCATGAAACTAGTTCTCCAGAAGTCAATGAGGTTAGAAATTAAAGAACAAGCCATGTTTAATATTGCTGGCATCTCATAAAGCAGCTATCCATTGCCATCACTGAAATCAATACCTTGGTTGTGATTTTCATACTCTTGAGCACACGCATTAGTTTGTCTTTATAATCAACAGCTGTGTTGTACCTGTTGAAAAATTTGCCCTTGTAGAAACTCAAGCTGTTTAATGAAGACATTGCAAATACAGCACAAGGACAAGAAAAATTATCTGGAGATGATTCTAGACTACTCACCAAAATTCGGAAAGAATTTCAGGCATGGGACAAAATTCTTAATCTGAGTGTCATGAAGGGTAAGTACCAAACATAGATGTAAGGAATAGTGCCATGATTATTAATCACTATTTTCATTGCATTCAAAATAAAGCCCACAAGAATTTGGGCTTGAAGATGTAAATCCATTTTGTTGTTGGAAATATTATTAGTCATGAAATGAAAGATGTACAGAATTTGCAGGCATAATTAAGTTATAGTAAGCCAAGACACTGGGAATGTGAATTACGCAAAGGCCTCCTGGGACATGAAAGCAATGGATAATCTGCTGCTCCTGATAAAATGGACTATACAATAAGGCTTCTCTGGAGGAAGGAAGAGAACAGGAAGAGAACCGTGTTCGGTTCCGGGTGGTCCAGGTCTAATGCGTATGAACTCAGGTACAACAACCAGAAAGGGGAAGGGTTTCAAAGAAACTACGGAGTGTGAACTGTAGGAGAAAACACAATTTCAGTGTGTTCAACTATCCAGAAGGTTGGTCGATGCACACTCTCCTTCCGTTCACAAATGGTGCAAAGGGTCTCTCTGCTCGGCAGCTCGAAGAAGCAAGACTCTCCTTTTGTGCACAGAACGCACTTCTGCTAATGGGGCACCACTGCTCTGGACGCTACCCAGTGAATTGAATCCAACTACATGGCTCATTCCACGTGCCCAAAGGAGAGATTTGTACATGTGTGTCTTGCTCAGCAGCCCTGCCCTGCTAATTCTGTAGAGAACTTCTGGTCTGAGGCAAAGACTTGGCATCTGAGTGGTGTCTGAAGAAGCCGGGTGCTGGCCTAAATGGCCTTATGGTTAGGGGTGGGGTTTTTTGGTGATATTTTCCCAAAATTTCTTGATTAAAATAGCAAATTGTGGTGTTACTGGTTTTTATCCAAATTTTTTATTGCAAGTGGTACAAACAGCGCAATAAATAAGGGTGAATTACTCTACAAAGGCAAGCAATCACTGGCACACATACCCCAGTCTGAAATAACCTGCTCAAATGTTCCCAAGCTGCGCCCTGGTTGCTGCTTGCAGCGTCAAGAAACTGCTACTTACTACTTCGACATTCCATTAAAGTTGCCCCAGCGTGCACTGTGAACTACGAACATGCGTGTTCATGCAAGTTTAAGCAAGCTTCCTCCTGTTTCTGCCACTCCTCCTCCTGATCCCTTACTGAAAACTATTTGTGGATTCCTCAAAACTTTGTCAAAAATAAACAAAAGTGGTGTTATTTTTGTGAAATTGATCTAAATTTGTGTCAAACTGTCAAAATAAGCAAAAGCGGTGTTATTTCGCGTGTTGACCTAAATTTTGTTTCATGTAGCGTTTTCAGTAGGAATTATCATTATTTAGTGTTCTGCACTGATCACTGAAAAAAAACCAATCATACTTATGGTCTGTTCTTGCAAGGCTCTTCTTGTACACTCAAGACTCGGCTGTTTTATTCTGCTACATGGTCTTAATGCAGCCATTTCCAAATTTACCAGGAGTTTGGGAACTGCTGTAAGATGTAGCAGGGGAGGCGAGAAGGCAGCAATGTGATCCCCAGGATTGCCTGGGGCTCTAGGGACTTTACATACTTACCTATTGAAGCCCTGGCCTCCTGGGGGGTGCGGAGAGCCCCGTGGATGTCTCTGCAGGGCTCCCCAAGCTGTGGAATATGTAAAAATAAAATTAATGTCTCCTAACAAGAAGTCTCATAGCTCTACACTGAATTTACAGTGTCCATCATAAATTCATGAGAGTATTTTTTTCATTCTTCCAGTTAAAACTGACCTCTGTCGTGAGGTGTGGCGATTTGAAGAGCAGTATCGCGGCCGGGAGCTTCCTGGATTTATCAACTACATGGCATTTGAGAACATCATAAAGCAGCAGATTGCAGGACTGGAAGAGCCAGCTATACAAATATTGAAGAAAGTAACAGGCATGTACACTCATTAATTGTTATTTTTTTTAAAGTAATGGAGGAAATATTCCTTTTTACTTTTGAAGCCTTTGTTCTTCATACATTGGAAATGAGTACTTTGTAACAAAGGTGAAAGAAATGGTATCACCATTGGTTTAGGATTAAAATCATATTACAGGGTGTAGCCTTTTTATGACTAAACGTGTGGGAAAACAAGGCCTTGTTATATCTACACAGTGTGACATCTATGTACTTTCCCTTCAGAAATCGTGCGACGGGCTTTTACAGATGTTGCTAAACAACATTTTGCAGGTTTTCAGAATCTTTACAAGGCTGCTAAGGTAAGAACCCCTTGTATCATTTCACCAGGGACAGATCTTCCTTTGGCCAGGGAAAATGATTCTTCGGGAGCTCTTACTTTCTCCTCTTGCCCATGCAGGCTTCTTCCACTCTCACATTTGTCCATTTGTCTGAACCCTTCTTTTGTAATCCTTATCAAATACTTCAACATAAAGATTTGGACCAATGAACAGCACAACAATACCATTGCCTTATCATCTGTCATATCCTTATCACTGTGACCTGGTACAAAACAACAAGCTAGTGGGCAAGTTGAAATAAGAAAGCCCCCATCCACTTAGGTGCTCCTGTTAATCCTCATTATCTGCTAGAATTAGGTTCCTAGAAGTCCTCGTGGATAGCAAATTCACAGATAATGAACCATTGATCCTATGGGATTGATGGTGCAAGGGCTATCTTGTCTGCCATCAGAGGAATCCAGCAGATATCCTCAGGAAGCCAACAGAGTGCAGCAGGACATACCAAAAGATCTCTGCATAGTAGAAGTGCAGATAATGAGGAAAGTAGTAATTCTGCCTCTCGCAGATAGCGATGTGGCGTGGCGTATAAGAGGATTGACTGTATGTGTCTTCTTGTGACTGTAACTTGCTGTACTGTGTCTCTTCTACCACATCTCTTATGCTTCATTTGTCTGCATCTTCTTTCTCACAACAAGCTCCGCAGGATTTTTCATGATAGATCAACTGTTGCTGTTCCTTTTAGCCTCCTCTTTCTTTGAGTTATCTTGGCTTTGCCCAGGAGTGAGACTACTGTGATATGCCCGATCCTATTACATTTTTTTAAAGGAGAAAGATGGCCTCAGATCAATTTATTCTCCTCTTCATATTCTTTAGTCTTTCCTTTGCTTCTTGCAGTTTGGGGGAAGGTGGGCTTTAAGCGGCCTTCTAATTTCTCTATTGTTTAAAACGGTGCTCTTCAACCCAGTGGCAGCAAACTTCCCAAGTCTATGCAAGCGAGGGTTGGGATCTAATCCAATCATGCGACCGCCTGATCAACACTGAGTCCTGGGTAGAATCCTGCATTGCCTCTTCTCACTGTTTTGCCCCGCCGCTGCTAAGGCCAGCCCTGCTCAGGTTATTACCTCACAGGGTTGGTGTGAACACACATTAGGTGGGGGAAATGGGGCAGGTGGGAGCAGGGGGTGAGCAGCAATGGGAGCAGATCAGGTCCTGAGATGGGGGCGGGATTGGTGGGTGGTCTCCAGCCTCATCCTTCAGTTATTGATTGCCTTCAGTTATTGGGGTCGCAGCACGAAGAAGGTTGAAGACCACTGGTTTAAAAGAATCTACCCTAAATGTTCCATAGTGCTGTTTTCCACGTTCCCAAATTACTCGGATATATTGTTTAGGCTCACTGTTTTGGCTTTTCTTTTATCTGACTTTCTTTGGGATCCTTGCCAATATGGTTTCCAGATAGTAAAATCTACTTTCGTTTCTTTCACTTACATTCACAGTCTGCCTGAACAGCAGTGCCACATTCTCCTGACCTCTCTAATTTCTCAATCTTTGATCTCCCTTCAGTCCTTTTGATTGCTCTCTACTTCCTTCTCTGTATGAACTTAATTCCTGTGGCTCCGTTGGTTTTCCTCTTACCATTCTCACCATGCAAAAGCTGCAGTTCTATACCCTTAACCTGGAAATAAATCCTATGGAACTCAGTGGCACTTACTTCTGAGTAGGCATGCCTAGGATTGTGCTATTAAATCATGCTTCTATCAATTTCTTTAATTTTCCTCCATCAATTGGGATTCCTCACGATTTTATTTTAGGTCGTACGCTTTATATTCTTCAGCTTCATTATTTAGTTCTTTTGTTCACCTTTTCTTGCCTTTGCAAATAATATTCTTTTCTGTTTCCAAGCAGCCTCTTCCACTCAGTTCTTTTATCCTGTTTTTGTTATATTTCCACCTTCTCATTATCTGGTTCTTGTAAAGGTAGAATTTGTCATCTCAGACAGGTAAAGGTTTCCCCAGGACCAAATGGTCTAGTTGTGAGCAACTGTAGGGGGCGGTACTCATCTCCATTTCTAAGCCTGTAGAGCCGGCGTTTGTCCAAGGACAAGCTTCTGTGGTCATGTGGCCAGCATTACTAAACGCTGTAGCGCACGAAACGCCTTCCCACCAAAGTGGTACCTATTTATCTACTTGCATTTTTTACGTGCTTTTGAACTGCTAGGCTGGCAGGAGCTGGGACAAGCAACGGGAGCTCACTCTGTTGCGTGGTCTCGAACTCCCTACCTTCTGGTCAGAAAGCCCAGCAGCAGCGGTTTAACCCACAGTGCCACCACATCCAGACAGGAGGAGACAACAAATTCTACTTTTGCAAGAACCAGAGAATGAGCAGGGTTTAGATTGTGAGCCATGCAGGGCCTGACCTGTCTTCTGCTCTAAAGTGCTATGTGCATTGATGGCATTATATAAATCATAAATGTTTATCTCAAGCAACAAAGAACTGAGATAAATGTTTATCTCAAGCAACAAAGAACAAGGAGTTGTACAAACATAACATAAACAGTGACCAGACCCTCCCTGCAAGCTTACAGTCCTGCAAGGCCCCAGTCCTTTGGGCCATAACGTTGATGGCACATGTGTACCATTGGCTCTGGGTGTTGTAAACATGCCATAAAGCATGTTTACAATATCCGGAGAGTAAGTACTGCCCACGCTGAGGCTGCACCAGTCAGTATTGCGCCTCAATGCAGGTGGCACAACTGGCCGGCACTCCAGAAATACCAGCCAGTGGTAAGGCCCATTGGGGCATGGGGGGAGGTGGGACATGGACAGAACTGGGCAGGGGATAGGAGGATAGGGCCCACGGGGTGGGGGCGTTGGCTTCCACTGCCGGATCCTGAATCCCCGCATTGGGCTGGGCAGTCTGACACAGGGCTGCTTGAGTCTCCACCCACAAAACAGACAGCGGAGACCTGTGGAGTCTCATTGTGGGACCTGTGGGTTTCCTCTTCCCCTGAAGAGATCCCGGTGGTGGCTGTGGCTCCCATAGGAGGCAGCAGAAACCACTGTGGTACTGCTGCTCCTACAGGAACCAGACAGTTCAAGATTGGGCTGCCCATTCACAGCCATAAGAAAAAGGAGGGAAGAGACGGAAAAGAAAATATCATGGAGAAGGACTGGTCATCAGATGCGCTGTCTACATCCATTTTTGAAATGTCTTAATTTTGCCCATCACAGACTAGAATTGAAGATATTAAAGAGAAACAAGTGGAAGAAGCTGAAGCTACGATCAGGTCCCAGTTTGCAATGGAACAGATTCTGTACTGCCCGGACAGTGTCTACCATCAAGACTTACATACTGTAAAGGAGCGAACAGCTAAAGAAATGAGCCAAACAGCAACAACTAAAGCACTCCCAATCAATGGCTTCAAACCTGCTGAAGAAAATGCTTCATTCACTGAAATTGCCTATCATTTGAAGGCATACTTCAATGTGAGTTCAGATTTCTTATCACCTACCAAGAGGTCCAGTTGGGGCCACTGTATAGATACATTTTTTCTAGATAGCCTTGTGCATATGTGAAAGCTCAGATGGCCATTGTGTTTGTGCATTTCCTGTCTACCTTACTTGGGATTAGGAACTGGCTGTCAGGCAAGTCTTCAAATAAAGTACAAGTGTACAGGGGGATAGTTCTTAGTCACAAATCTATAAGGTTGTTATGTGACAACCTGTTTATTCTTATGTAAACAGACACGGCTGACTACAGATGCCGGCTATGGATTGCATTAAGAGCAGCTTGAATTGCCTGCCTGTATCAAAGAGTGTCTATTTACACAACAAAGCGGTGTTGACCAAGTCTCCAGAACCCCACCCCCCACCCCACCAAAGACCTCATTAACACTTCTTTGCTGTGTTAACAGACACTCTGCAGGCTGCTCCAGGCAGACTTCTGCATACCTCATTAACACCTCTTTGTTTTATAACACTTCTTTGTTTTGTTTTGCACTAAGAGACACATGCTTGTAGTAGTGAGTTCTATAAAACTCATGCTACTTTAGGAATATTAACACTCAGTAGGGGGTAACACATGCCCCACCACCCATCTCCACAGTCAGTTTGTGGGAGCAACGGGGCTCATTGCAACTATTTTTTTATTCACATGGGGAATTCTTATTCATCTGGTCTGCCTGACTGCCCAGCTTTCTTTCTCTACCACTGCTTGTTCGGATCAAGGAATCAAACAGACATACCTAATAGCTTTATGTGGTCTTCTCATTTCAGAGTGCAGGCAAGCGTCTCTTGTGTCAAATCTCTCTGATTGTTCAGTTCTACATACTGAAGAAATACAGTGCTCAGCTGCAGAATGAGATGTTGCAACTGGTGCAAGAAAAAGAGGAACTGAGCACTTTGCTCCAGGAGCACAAAGATGCTGCTGAAAAGAAACAGAGTCTCAGCGAGCGAATCAATCGGTTGACCAAAGCTCGGCACCAGTTAGCCATTTTTTTTGCTTAAAATGTTTAGGTAAGGGGTAGGCAACCTTAAACACTCAAAGAGTCATTTGGACCTGTTTTCCGGAGAAAAGAAAACCTCGGGAGCCACAAAACCCTTTTGACATCTAAAATGAAGATAACACTGCATATATAGTTTTTTTTTACCTTTATGCTATGTATAAAAAAACAAATAGCGTGTTGCATTTTTGAAATGAATGCCTAGTCAAACTATATGATCCCTTGGCTCAAGCTGTAAAAGTTGTCTATATAAGCCACTGCTTTAAAAAGGAGAAATGAGAGAAGCTTTCACAAGCTTGGTAATCGGGAGGGGAGAAGGAGGAGGAGGCCTGGGTGGGAGTAAGTGGTAGTTGCTTTTACGTGTTACAGCAAAAGTACCATATGATCAACAAAGCATATCTAATGTTTCCTCTGCTTAATTTTGCATACCTTCCATGCAGATCAAGGATGTTATATATTAAACCCCTCCAACAGCACATAAAAAAATTGTTACAAAAATATTCCTCTAATAAAGAGTGAATCCAGCCTGAATTTGGGACCTTATAAAGTTTTCATGCTCCCACCAACATATTTTTTTACAACCTTTGATTTCTGAACTCCTGAGTTTCATGTACATGTCTGATATACATGTCTGATATATTAAAAATAAAACACACGTTGAAATGAATGGGGACCAACCTGAAATTGGCTCACGACGTACTTGCTGGGTGCCAGTGGTGGACCTGGGGGTGCCAAGGGTGCAAATGCCCTGTGCACTGAGTTGGGGAAGAGTGACAGCAACACCGCCCATCTCTGTCCCCAGGTCTGGGTCGCTCTGGGAAGCAGCTTCCACAGAAGTGGCTTCTCAGAGTGACCAAGCACGCTCCGAAGGGTGCTTAGGATTGCAGCCTGGGACTCAGATCCACGTTAGCGCGTGCAGACACGAGCAGCCCTCTGACTCTCCCCAAAGGCTGTCCATTAGCTCGCGTGGCCTCCCGTCTGCACGAAAGGCCCTCTTTCTCCAGCCGCACCTGCCCAGCAGGAACTTGCGCCTTTAAAACCACATGAGCCCCCCCCGCCTGGAAAGTCATCTCGAGCAGGATGAGAGCGTGGCGGGCGGTCCGGATCCAGCATGCAAAGAGCAGCTGCATCCTGTCAACGCGAGAGGCGGTGGGATGTGGCTGCTCCGGCAGGTTTCCGCTCAGTGCCGGCTCTTGGGGCATAGATGGCAGAGGCTCTTCTAGCGCCTCTGCACATCTGCCAAAGCTCCACCTGACTGCGGCGCGTTAGCGCTGCTTTCCCTGCAGCTCCCACTTTCCATGAGTCTTGTGACTCCTGAGCACGCCGCCACAGGGCGAGGACAAGAACGAGGCTGAGGAGGCGGGGAAAGAGGCGGAGGCAAGCCTCGGTGGACACCTCACTCCATGGACATGAGGCACCTGAGCAGAGGGAGGACGCTGGTGACCAGGTGAGAGGAGATAATGGGCGCGAGGCAAAGAAGAGCCCCCTTTGCCACTTTCAGCCGGACTCCGGAGCCGCAGCAGACGTCGGAAAGAGCCGCATGTAGCTCCGGAGCCGCGGGTTGCCGACCCCAGGTTTAGGTATTGGACTGCATCACAGCTGAAAAGGGCATTAGTGAGACTGGTAACGCTTCTCTGAAAAAGAATATATTTTGTCATTTGCAACTCTAGTCATGGATTTGATTGTAGTGACTTTTACACAATTGTTTGTATATACTGAGAAAGTGATATTTTAGGCACAGAATGCCGTAGTGTTACTACAGGTGAAGCTATGAATCGTTTTGTAAAGCCCACCTCCTACTCTGATGGTAGATTCACAGGTCTTTCAAGATAGGTCTCTTTGTGCTTGTGTAAAGCACAACCTATTGCACATGACACGTACCAAGAATCCTTGTACAAGAATCCAAGCCAGACTTTTTCTGAGCACATTCTCTTGAATTCTAGGTTTTGTTACATTAAGAAAATTTTTTATAACAATTATGAAAAAGCCTACTTTACTTCAAGCAAGTAAAACACTTCAAACTACTTCAAGCAAGTTATTTTGAGATGGGTTTATAATTGCTTTCCACCAGTGCTCCATAAAAGATTACCAGTTTCTTAAGGTATTATAGCCTTGGTGTTATTTTCATAGTAAATTCATTTGGCACAAGCAGTGTATAGATGCACCTTATTTTCCCATCCATTTAAAGGAGTGCTTTTATTCTAGCTTTCCTTGTTTAACATACAGAATCCTCGTGATGGCAATTCTTAATTGAAGAATGTGTGTGTGCGAGGGGGGTTGATTTTATTATTTTAACATTTTGTTGGTATCATTCTTTTTGATTTTTCTCATTATAGGAGTGCCCCACCTGATCTGAGGAGCCCATAGGGGAGGCTGGAGCGCATGCTCCCTTGCCGTGGGGAGGCTCCAGCCTCTTAAGCAACGTTGGATATGGCGCTGGCCCATCAGCCTCACCAGTCCGGCGCTGCTTAGGATTGCGCCCTCAGACTTTCCCTCAGCGCATCAATTCAACCTTGGCAATTCTAGCTATTTTAACTAGTTTTAATTATGTAAATATTTCTTTTATAACAATTACATAAATAGCATACTAGGACTAAAAAACATTAATTACAGTTGGGTCTGTATTGCTTTCCAATACTCAAATGAAGGCTTTCCTGTTTTAAGATCCTACAATGCTGACTTCCTTGGTTTCAAAATGGGTTTGTTTGGCCTGAGCAGTATATAGGTACACCTTACCAGACAATGGACTTATCAAGGACTCACAAGAAGTGAGCTTCTTTTCTGTTTACATAAAGCGTTCTGCAAAATGTGTCTCTGAACCTTAATTTCAGGGATATTTGTAAGCAGCCAATACAGAACAACACAAATACAGCTTTAGCTAAGAGGTGGAAAAGAATTCATCTTGGTACCGTAAGTCCCATGCATTCTCTCTCTTTTTTGGAAAACGAGTCCAAAGCAAGTCATAGTAAATGAAAATCAGATTTGCAGATCTTCTGCAAACAAGCTATGTCAATTATACAGGTATGCCCCAATATATCCTTTGGGGTTCTGCTCCAGATCCCCTTGTGGATACTTGAAACTGTGGATATTGAGGACACATTTTTAAAGATAGGGAAACATCAGTGGTTTTGCTGCAACAAGGTAAAAAAAAAAAAGATTTGTTTAATGTTCCTCTATCTTTTTAATAGGCATCCCAGTATCCATGGATAACTGAAACTGGATATTGGGCATGCCCAGTGGTGAAATTCAGCCAGTTCTCACCAGTTCTGCAGAACCAGTTGCTAATTTTAGGTTGGGAGAGGGAAGAAAGGCAGTGGATGGCCCTGAAGGCCGCCCTGAAGGACATAGAACCGGTTGTTAATTTAATTGAATCCCACCACTGGGCATGCCTGTATTTGAAACATACTACCTGTGAGTAGATCTCCATATAATTTTTCAAAGATATTTACTGATAGAAATGTACAACATCCATATAAGCTGCTCAAAACAATAAAGGGAACACTTACACAACACATCCGAGATCTGAGTGAACGAAATATTCCTATTAAATACTTTGTTCCTGACATAGCTGAATGTGCTGACAACAAAATCACACAACAATCATCAATGGAAATCACATTTATTAACCCATGGAGGTCTGGGCTTGGTGTCATACTCAAAATTGAAGTGGAAAAACAACTACAGGCTGATCCAACTTTGATGTAATGTCCATAAAGCAAGTCAAAACTAGGCTCAGTAGTGTGTGTGGCCTCCACGTGCCTGTATGACCTCCCTACAACGCCTGGGCATGCTCCTGATGAGGTGGCGGATAGTCTCCTGCGGGATCGCCTCCCAGACCTGGACTAAAGCATCTGCCAACTCCTGGACAGTCTGTGGTGCAACGTGGCGCTGGTGGATGGAGCGAGACATGATGTCCCAGATGTGCTCAATTGGATTCAGGTCTGGGGAACGGGCGGGCCAGTCCATAGCATCAATGCCTTCATCTTGCAGGAACTGCTGACACACTCCAGCCACATGAGGTCTAGCATTGTCTTGCATTAGGAGGAACCCAGGGCCAACCGCACCAGCATATGGTCTCACAAGGGGTCTGAGGATCTCATCTTGGTACCTAATGGCAGTCAGGCTACCTCTGGCGAGCACATGGAGGGCTGTGCGGTCCCCCAAAGAAATGCCACCCCACACCATTACTGACCCACGGCCAAACCGGTCATGCTGGAGGGTGTTGCAGGCAGCAGAACGTTCTCCCTGGCGTCTCCAGACTCTGTCATGTCTGTCACATGTGCTCAGTGTGAACCTGCTTTCATCTGTGAAGGGCACAGGGCGCCAGTGGCGAGGTTGCCAATCTTGGTGTTCTCTGGCAAATGCCAAACGTCCTGCACGGTGTCGGGCTGTCAGCACAACCCCCACCTGTGGACGTCGGGCCCTCATACCACCCTCATGGAGTCTGTTTCTGACCGTTTGAGCAGACACATGCACACTTGTGGCCTGCTGGAGGTCATTTTGCAGGGCTCTGGCAGTGCTCCTCCTGTTCCTCCTGGCACGAAGGCGGAGGTAGCGGTCCTGATGCTGGGTTGTTGCCCTCCTACAGCCTCCTCCACGTCTCCTGGTGTGCTGGCCTGTCTCCTGGTAGCGCCTCCATGCTCTGGAGACCACACTGACAGACACAGCAAACCTTCTTGCCACAGCTCGCATAGATGTGCCATCCTGGATGAGCTGCACTACCTGAGCCACTTGTGTGGGTTGCAGACTCCGCCTCATGCTGCCACTAGAGTGACAGCACCGCCAGCATTCAAAGGTCACCCAAACATCAGCCAGAACACATAGGGACTGCAAAGTGGTCTGTGGTCACCACCTGCAGAACCATTCCTTTATTGGTGGTGTCTTGTTACTTGCCTATGATTTCCACCTATATATATATATATAGCAGCCTGGCGACAAACACTGCAGGGGTCAGGCCCCCCTAGCACCCCTGGGGGTTGGGGTATGCATGGGGCCCCACATGAAAATGGTCGACAACAGCCAAAATTGGCGTCAAATCTGTAGTTTCCGGGGTCACCGAGACGAGCGGTAACGCTCCCGACGCTGTTGGAGTCCGGGTTTGGCCCCCTGTTGGAGTGGGGGGCAGGAAGGGGTGCGAAACAAAACATCTGCCATGCCCTGTTGGAATGCCTGGAACGATTGGCACCAAACCCGGCATGTGCATGCCTTGCGGCCTGGCGACAAGCACTGCGGGTGTCAGACCCCCCTAGTGCCCCCAGGGGGTGGGGAGCGAAGGGGGTGCCATGTAAAAATACTCGAAAACGGCCGACAGTGTCGAATCCATAGTTTCTGGGGTCGCCTAGAAGCTTGGGATATTTTGTTACCTGGGCAACGCCAGGTAACAAAAGGCTAGTGATAGAATAAGATAGATAGAAATGTACGATTGAAAAAAGTTTGTAATAAAGTATTTTTTTCTGTGCAAATGGACTTGTGCTAAATAAAAATCCCCAGAGATGATCTTTTTATCCTTTTTTGGAATACGTCTACAGTAAAACTTTGTTTGACTCACAATTAAAGCTAAATTGTTAAGATAAATTTTGTTGTGGAGATATTTGGGGGGCCTACGAAGAGACCAGACTTTGTGTAATATACTATGAAAATATACTGGAGGGGGGATGGACTTTTTGTATTTGTTTTGGGGGAATACTTACCTTGTAACAACTGATTAAAAAAATGTGTTCCCATGCATTAGGATTGACTTCTTAGACCAGTGACTTTCAACCTTTTTCAGTCTTACAGAACACTGATAAGATGCTAAAATTGTTAAGGCACGCCATCTGTTTTTCGATAACTGACAAGGCACACCACACTGCCGGCAAAGGCTCAAATCCCCTAATGGCCCTACTAATAAATGACCCTTTTGCCAACTCCATGACACCCCTGCAGACCATTTGCAGCACACTGATTGAAAATCACTGCCTTAGACCTTCAGCAAAATGAATATTTTCCAAGGAACCACAAGAATATAAACTTGCCAGAGGAAGACATGTTTTGTAAAAAGAGTTTATTTTCTAAAATCACCTATACACAAAGATACAAATTGTATGTCAAATTGAAAGGTAAAACATTTACTTTTAAAAATTGTAGGAAATATTCTGCATAATTTAGTCCGTTTTCTTAAGTCTTACCATGTCTGCTTCAAATCATATGAGTGGCACTTGAGTATAAAACTTACTGCAACTTGATAACCTGAATTAGGAATTTCTCCAAGTAACATATTTTTAAAAAGTGCATTTCAATAGCAGCATTGTCTGTTGTAAGTCCATTGGAATAAGTAGGAAAAGAAAAAACCCAGTGTCAGATTTCATTCTATGATAGCTCTGATAATCAGGTTTGCCAAGTATGTAGTTCAACTTAAAGTTTTTGCTTCAACCATTATTAAAATCATAAATCTTACAAAAATGCATTAAGAAAAATCAAGATGAAGACATTCCTGCTTAATATGTGCACATCAGTGTTTTATTAAATGAGGTAGCTTAATTAAGTTATTGCTTTACTTTTCTGTTCTTAACACTTGCAATGAAAATCTCTTATGAAAATGGCAGGGGACATCTTGAATTTTCTCACTTGTTGTTTCTAATCCCTATATTTGAAAATGCATCTATACTAGCAAGTTTCTAGCTGCAGGCCACAAGGCCTGCTAACTGTGCCATTGGAATACTAGTTACAGTAACTCCTCAGACATTACCTTGTCCTCAGACATTAGCTTGGAACAACAATGCATGGCTGGGAGTGTGTCAACTCCTGCTGCTGTTGGCATGTCCTATAGCTATGCCTCCCCCCCCCCCCAATGCTTACAGCATTTGTCTGTAGTGACCAGTGTTGAATATGGGATGAGGGGGGTTGTGGCTATGGACATGGTGTCAGAGGCAGCATTTGCCAGCATGTTCCTGTTTGTGGTTGAGGCAACACCTGTAAAGGCCTACAGAGATTCTAGAATACTCTGTACCACATAACAAAATGGACTCCATGATGTTTTCATTTACTGGACTAACTCTGATCTTGATTTTAGTTTTACATATTTGGAGGTGGGTAATTAGATACATAAACACTGATTTCTGAAATCAGTGTTGTCACTTGTGAAAAGGATGAGGCATTTGTAGATACCTGAAAACAAGTGAGGTATTTTCTGTCCCTAAGTATTTTAGAGAAATGTCTCCTCTGCATTTGTTGCCTTAGGACGTTCACCACATGATTCCCCACCTTTAAAAACCTGGGCTAGCCAGCAGCTCAGACATTCACATCACTGATATTTTAAACATTAAATAACGCCAAAAATAAGCAACAGGACGTTGCGCTTATATTCCAAACACAGTATAGAAATGTCTATTTACAAATGTGGTTACAACAACAACTAAAAAAAACTGGCTGGGAATTCTCAACTCAAGGACACTTCAATAACTGATTAAAAAAAAAAAAAAAAAGGAGTGCTAATAACCACCTGAGACATTGTACTGATAGAGGCCCTGGAAAAGCCTACCTGTGCTTAATATCCAGTCAGTGCAAATGGCAAACCGTTTGCAAACATTTAGGTTATATTTTAAAAAATGAAGTGTTGAGGACCTCAAATTTGTTTTTTTAAAGACACAGTAATTATGATCATGAAAGCCATCTGATTCATCAAGATGCCATTCTTTCCACAGAGGTGACACATGAGAGAGTATAGTCATTGGTTTGCCTGTTAGAAAAACACAAAATATGTTAACACTCTATGCACAGATGTACTGAATTAATAATGCATTCTTACTAGATCGTATAAAACCTGAAGCTATCTGTTTTAAGGGGAGAATCAGAAATTGAAGCAAGCACATCAGTGAACCCTTATGAAATCAGAAGCTTTTGATTCACCCCTTCTTCAGCCCTGGATTCAGAATCATGTAAACTCTAACAGAGCTATTGTTATTTCTATTTTTATAGAACTAAAAACACCTACAACAGGGTGACCTGTTTATGACCCAGGTCAGCAGCTATGGGTGTACAATTAAATGGACAAAACTGAAAAACAACAACAACTCTCCAGACATAGATAAGGACCATTTTATAACTACTATATCCGTAATTTGATCATGTGAACATTTCCACAAAATATTAAGAATGTTTATATACAGCTTTTCCACACAAATGTTCACAAAGCTGTTAAATAATAGGATCGTGTTTCAAGAAACAAGTGTGACAGATGTGGACAAACTGAATTTCAGTCCAGATGTGATATACTGATGCACCTGGTGTATTAATCTACCTCCAGAAGATAGAACTACTTTGTGAGAGGAGCTGATTACATTCCTTGCCTATCATCACCCTACACCATGTCACTGCTACAGCCACCATATCTTTCTCTTAGAGTTCTCTCCACTGAGGGATTGTGCCAGTAGATAGACATGAAAATATATTCTAGACCAGCGCTCCAAACTGTGTGCCAAAAAATGCCCTCCCCATCCAGGCCAGCTCTTATGGTCCCGCCGCACTGCCGCTTCATTTTTCACCTGATGCAGGCACTAGGAAGCTCTGGATATTTGTGTGTATTGCCCAACATCCCAGCAGGCTTTGTGGCAGGATGTCTGGGCAGACATGACTATCTAGAGCATTCCTGTGCCTGGATCAGGTGCAAAATGAAGCAGCAGCACAGCGGAACCATAATGCTGCTCATGGGGGGGGGGAAGGTTCTCCCCAGACACCAGATATGGCCTGTGGGCTGGAGTCTGGTGAGGGCTGTTCTAGACAATGACACATTCTAGCATTCATTTCTCTAGAGAAGGGAACAGTCCCGCAACAGTAGAAGCAAGAAAGGCAGCAAGCGCTATTAGAAAAGCCTGAACAGTTCTGAAGAGTTAATGGAATCACCAAGCCTTCCCCAACCTTTTTGGGTGCAGCAGGCAACACTGACACCTACCAGCAACAGTTGGAGAGATCTGCCATATCATTTTCTATATCTGATTGGGGGCGGGGACATTAGATGAAAATTAAAGCTAGCCCTGTTCTATGACATCTCTAAAATAAGGAGTTAGTTTTCAATTTCCTCCTTTTAAAGATTCTCCAAAATAATTCAGCACCACCAATGCTTATAAATGGAACATGTGCTACGGAACCACCAATCAGCCATCACCTCCTAAACAGGCTGGCACAGCCTAATGAGGAGGCTGCCCTGGGCTTGCAAGCCCTGCTTTGCTCCTCAGCTGCTGCTTCGGACAACAGACTGCAAAGCAGGGAAGGCCCACGCCTAAGCATCCTATATTAGTTGGCATTTCCCCATTATTTGTAACATTTTCTGCCATGTCACATGGGGGGAAATCTTGGCTTGGCCCCACCATCATACGAGGCAAGAGTGGGAAAATTCTGGCCCACTCTTGGCGGCTCAGTTTGTTTGGGGTAGACTTTATTTGCAAATGTCTCTGATCCTTTTGCTTATTTTCCTCCATGTGCTTTGGCTTACTGACTGTCACCCACACTCCCATTGCACGGGCTGGGATTAACAGATTTCCTTTGGAGCCATATAGGAATTGTTGTCCTTCTGAAGGGCCTTGGTTCACTTGTTGTTGTTTGTCTACCTCCCCCAGACCGTTGTCTTTGGGTTTGGTCGTCATTTTCTTTTTAACCAGGGTTGGTCACTTCTGGAAGGTTTTTTGTGCAGGCCAGATTTTGGTGGGCACCCTGATGTACGCAGTAGTCAGTAGGTGGGCCAGTACCAATCCCTGGAAGCTGTTGGGTGAGCCCTTTTGGTGGATTGCAAAATCTACTTCAAAAGCTTTCTAGCATGGGGGAAGTGGTACATTCTAGCTTCCTTGACTCTTTGGGGTTGGCTCACACCATCAATTGATGGACCAGTTCTAAGTCAGGGTGGAAATGCTCGAAAGTACAACAGATAGTGGTTTCCCGTCTCTTCTAGGTTCAATGCTCACACTAAAGGGGAGAGGAGTTGCAAGGTGACTTCCCCTGTATGGGTTGCTCAATTATATAATTGGCTTTCAATAGTGATGGCCCAATTTATATTCAGAGCCAATTGTCTTGCATGTTTATGAACTTTGTGAACTTCGATTTGTGAACTTTGTGTTGAAAAACAGTATATAAATACCATTGATTGACTCGATTGTGAGATGCACAGGTAAAGCAATTAAACTCAAGGTGCAATTTTATTATGAGAGAGTTACCTGCATATTTCTGTAAATCCAGTCTGTGAACTGAGTCATATTACCATAAACTCCAGGTCGATTTCGACCAGCACAGCCTAATCCCCAGCTTGTGTCACCAACTAACCACCACAACGAGTCTGTCTTTGTTACCAATGGACCACCACTGTCACCCTAAAATGAGATACAAGCCATAAATTAATTGCAACCTTGTCACAATCAAGTTAAAGGAAATAATAAACTGATTTCTGGAACAACAGAAATACAGTAGTCCTTCAGTATCTGCAGGGGTTTGGTTCTGGCTTCCTCTGCAGCCCCCTCCCTTGGCCCTGGCTTGCCCCAGAATGCACTGCTTTACCCAGACGCAGTTTACAGGAGTGAAGAAGACTGCCCTGTAGCCCTGCAAACAGCATGATTTTGCAGCACGAAGATGGGGAAGGCTATTTATTTACTGACTTTTACTTTAAAAAAAAAAGGGGGGGACACCTGCATCTGTAGATAGTAAAATTCATGGACGCAGGTCCATTGTATTTAAAATATACCCATAAACAAACGACAGTGACCAAATCAAAATGCATCTCTCATAAAGAAGTTAGCATGGAATGGCTACAGAAAATGACCCACAGAAAGGCTAGCACTTTTAAAACACAAAGGTATAAGTTATAGTAATACTAATGCCCCATTATTAATACAAGTTGTTTCACTCCAGTTAGGCGGATGTATGATTTGAGAATCAATTCTAACTGCAGCTGCATTGCAACTGCAGAAGGCAGAAGCCATTATTTAATGTAGCACTCCATTTTCATGGTGTTTTAGAAAGTAGCAAGGTGCCTGAAGGAAGGGTTTAGTATTTAAAAGGATTTAGGGTCTCTCTCTCTCTCTCTCTCTCTCTCTTTCTCTCTCTCTCACACACACACACACACTCACACACACACACACACCCCTCATTATCTGCGGGATTTCTGTTTCCAGAACCCTTGTGGATACTGAATTCTATGATATTGAATTCTTCAATTCAAACCCACAGGATTCAAGGCCCACCCTCACCCTCCGAACCCAACCAAAGCTGAGCTCTAGTCGGATCCAGAGGGTTTTCCGAGACCCGCAGAGGCCACAAAGGACCTCTGCAGGCCTCCGAATGATCGTTTTGGCAAAAAAAAAAGTCACTCCCTAGTTTTCAGTGGAAAAACATAAGTGACATGCTTATGCCCTTATAAGGCATTCTAAAGCCTGGACCAGATCAGCCTGGTTTGGGGGGGGGGGGCAACTGCAGATTTAAAAATTATAGGATGTCAAGTCCGCAGATAATGCAAGCCCACTTGTACGAAAGGTTGCTTTTAAAAACGGTTCAGCAAGTGCAGAACAAAACCACTTGCCTACTAGTGAGGCAATCGTATTGAAATATGTTTTATTGCAGTTTCACTTGCTTTGAGGACCAATTTAAGACACTTGTATGACTTTAAAATTTCTAAATAGTGGTCCTGGGTACCTTATTCCTCTCCCAAGAGTGCTCCACACCCCTAGAGGCAAGAGGCCCTGCTTAACATTATGTCTCTGTATTGCATAAGCTCTGTAAAAGTATTGAGCAGGGTCACACTAGTGATGCCAATGTCTTTCTGGGTAGCAAATTCCAACAGCATCTGGCTAATCTTTTTCAGCAAACTTAACAGTTGTTAAATTTTTCTGACAGTTGCCGGTTTTTTAAAAATGTAATTTTAAAAGGGAAGAATTGGTCAATCGTAATAGAGGAATCTTTGGAAAAAAATTATTCTACATCTAGAAAATAATTTCACCGAGATGGAAATTGGAAGCATATTTACAAATCAGTTCAATATCTTTTTCCAGTTAACTATTCGTTATCACTGCATTTTACAGACCTCAAAAGTTCAAGCTACAATCTGAAAGAGTTTCACGCTTAACAGAATAAAAAATTGTTACCTGACAAGAATCTACTTTTCCTTCCAAGTAACCAGCACAAATCATAGTGGGCAAAATGAGTCCATTATAGACAAATTTGCTATTGCATATAGATGAATCAATTAAAGGTACAATTGCTGCATTCAATTCCTTTGAAGTGTTACCTAAAGTTGAAAAGGGGCACAAGAATGATACATTAAGATCCATTCAAAATCCAGCAGCTAGAACATCTGGGAGTCAGCCAGATGGGGCACTGATCTCTGAACCTTAGTACTGGTCGTTATGCTAGGGGTCGGGGACCTAGCATGGGCTTTTCCTTAGGATTCCAACACTATTTGATAAACCAGGGAATGAAAGCAAGAGGGTATTGACAGTGTTCTTCCACTTTTTTTGTGATTTCAACTACCGTATTTCCCCAAGTATAAGGTGCACCAAAGTATAAGACGCACCTTAATTTTGGGGCCAGAAATTTTAAAACCGCTGGTCTTTAAAGAGCCGGTGGGAGGCCGGCGGCTCTTAAGGCAGGAGCACTCCCGCTTGCTGGCTCTTTAAGGCAGGCGGGAGCACGGAGAACCGTGCTCCCGCCTGCCTTAAAGACCGGCAGGAGCGCTGCCTTAAAGAGCAAGTGGGAGCGCTCCTGCCGGCTCTTAAAGAGCAGGGGGAGCGCGGAGAACGCAGCACTGTCCGGCCGGGCAGTGCTGCGTTCTCCGTGCTCCCGCTTGCCTCAAAGAGCGGGCAAGCTGCCGGCTCTTTAAGGCAAGCGGGAGCACACACCCTTGTATAAGACGCACCCACTTTTTAGCGCCCCTATTTTTGGAAAAAAGGTGCGTCTTATACTTGGGGAAATACGGTAGTTCTATGAATATTAGGTCCATGTCCAGAAAGCCAGACTGACACCAACCCTTCCAAGTTTTG
Source organism: Lerista edwardsae (assembly GCA_029204185.1). Taxonomy (NCBI): domain Eukaryota; kingdom Metazoa; phylum Chordata; class Lepidosauria; order Squamata; family Scincidae; genus Lerista; species Lerista edwardsae. Next base: position 5,214 of record JAJKFI010038777.1, on the reverse strand, counting down.
CTTAGCCACTGTATAAACCTGATCCTGGCACTGCCAACATACGGCTCACTTGGCTACGTTACCTCATTTGAAATGACAAAGTGAACTACTACTACTACAAACAATGATATTGTGCAAAGTTTTCTAGTTTGCACCTTGTGTACACAGACGCACTGTTACTGATGCACAATTCATAACAAATCCAGGTTTTAATGGCAATCAATTTTACCTCCTTGGTATTTTGCTCCCCATCCGCTTATCCAACACGGTTGATGAGGTTGAAACATCATTCCAGGGTTGGGCAAACAAACTGGCCCTATAAATTCTGAGGCAAGAACACGTTAATCAGTAACTGTGCCAGAACAGAGTCTGAAAGAAGTTCCAAGAACAGCAGGCTCTGTACATGGATGGGTTCTAAGGACAGTCTTGGGCCTTTCGGATTTAGTGCTGATTTCTAGTACCCTCATTCCCTAACATAAAGCCAACTGTTTGGATCATAAGCACCACAAGTAAGCTGTGAAGATAGGAAGCCTTTAATCAACAGGATGACTTTGGGCAGATGTGACTAAAGCTAGTGAAAATCTGACAATACGTCAAATTGCTATGCTAATATGCAAGCTACACTCAATTGTCAGCCCCCCAACCCTGCCTTATATACACATGGAGGATGAAAGATTCAAGGAAGAAAGCCAGACACTAACCCACAGTCAGCACATACTTAATGTAGAACAGTAGTTCTCAAACTTTATAGACCAGGACTCACTTTTTAAATTGGCACTCTAAAACCCGTCGGAAGTGTCAGGACCCGTCGGAAGTGATATTATAAATTTGGAAGTGATGCCATAACTGGAAGTGACATCATAAAGCTGTCATTGTGACATAGTAGAAAGCATTTTGTTCTGTAGGAGATAATATAGAAATTAAAGTGCATCATGTTCTATAACAATGTTTCTCAAACTGTGGATTGGGACCCACAATGGGTCATCCATAATGGGTTCGTGGGTCACGACCTGAGGTCAGGGGGGTTGTGGAAAGCTGAGGGCAGCCATATTGGAAGCTTCAGACCTTACTCTTGCATTCCAAGAGTCATTTTAACACTCTTGGAATGCAAACTGGCATTCTTGGATTGAACATCCCTGATAGAAAGCAAGATTAGAACAAAATATTTTGTAAAAACACTGGACTACAACAAAATTTTTAAAAACCCTCACTTAAAAATTCAGACTGTTTCACTCACAAAAGGAATATAGCAAGAGTAAGGTCTGCAGCTTCCAAGATGGCTGCTCTCAGCTTTCCATGACCCATCTAACATCAGATCGTGACCCACTTTGTGGTCCCAACCCACAGTTTGAGAAACACTGATGTACCACATGATGCACTTTAATGTCTATAGTATCTCCTTCAGAACAAAATGCTTTCACACCTTTTTCAAGGGGTCTCAGAGCACAATCATATCCAACTTTCCAGCACTGATGCAGCTGTACCAATGGGGCATGTGCTGCATCCTGTGGTAGGGCAGCAGTCTGGGAACGCCTTTTCAAGGTATGGGAACATCTATCACCTTACCTCAGGGCTGCATCACCATGGAAGGTTGGATGGGACTGGGTCCTCAGTATACTATATGTATATTTGTTCACAGATAATTCTTGTGGAGGTTAACAGAAACTTACAGAATGGATGCATCTATTCTGAACACAAGAACAATGGAAGACCATGCCTCAAGCTGGTCCTTCAAAGCACCCATGACTTTTCACATCTTTTATTATAATCATTATGTATTGCTATAGTGCAACAGAATTTACACAATCTTGATTTTGTTAGTTGCGCTAGGTGTGCCAGTAGAAAGGCATCCTGTACTGTAAGTGTATAGACCAAATTAAAAATACATACCACTGAAAGACAGAGGAAATTGTAACTTCATAAGTGCAACGTCATTATTTTTAGTAGTTGAATCGTAGTTTGGATGAGAAATTATTTTGGCTATTTTGTGTCCCTGGTAAAACATTTCCCACTGTGACAGAATTCCAGCATAAGCTTTCCAGAAGTATGAATCAGAATATGCCCTGCAAAGCAGAATGAAGGCTAGCAATTAATGTTTCCCCATTTCAGCACAACTCATGTTACTGCAGCATCAGCACCTAAGTGCTACAGCTGCCATCAAGAAGCTAACATATTTGGGTTCCAACCCTATACAGGTAGGACAGAAGCCATATGTTCATGCCATAGGGAACAACCAGCAGGGTGGAACAGTCACTTTTGAGTCAGGACCCTCCTAGAGGAGAGCAAGAAATCCCAATAAAAGTAAAATAAAACACACTCCAAACACAGTTGCATTGAACCAAAGAGTTTTATATGATACACTTGGCAGGTATCACCTTGGACAGTTCATTTATGCTCTGTTCATGCCATTTCAACAGGACTTAAGATAACAGATAACTCAAGGTAACATTGCACATTACACATTTTTTCCTTTTAAAAGCTGATTTCAAATGACTAAACACGAAGTCCCAAGATACACTCAGCTGTGAAATGAAAATATGTGAAAAGAAAAGAAGAAAAAAACATTGGAAGAAACTGTCTTGGACTTACCCTTCAACACAGTGAGCTGCTGTTACTATCCATTCAGGAGTGATAATGGACCCTCCGCATAGATGAATTCCTTGGAAATGAAGACTGACTTGCCACGGCCAATCCCCAGGAAAGGCAGCATTTCCACCCACAATTCTGTTTCGAGACGGTGCACGTTTACTAGAGAGGCCACATTCTTAAAACAAAGGAGATGTTTCAGGGATAGTCTCAGTACAATCTGTTTCCTGCTTTACTTCTAGGAGCTCTAAAGGTCTTGTATGGGCTAACCCAGTGGTGCCCAAAGCAGAGGCCCTATCAGCTGCTGCCCGAGTTATAAATGCCAAGAGGTGTGGCTATAAAGGTGTTTGGGCAGCAGTGCTTCCCACCCAGCTTGTTTAATCCTTGATGCACATAGCCTAATCTACCCTGTCAGTTTCATGACCCACCAAAAATGGGTCACAACCCACTGGTTGATCCCAGATCCACAGTTCGGAAACCACTGGGTTATCCCATTTAAGAATCATTACCAGACACCTTCTGATGTAGGTTAGAATGAGACACAACAGCTTTCACAAGTCCACCCAACATGATGAATGGACAAGTCTCCAGGTCTCCCTGGTCCCAAGCTCAATGTTCTATCCACTATACTCTGATCGATTCTCTAATCAGTCAGTGTTGTCATTTTCATCTCACTTAGTACATACATTAAAAATATAGATCTCTTAATTTAAGAACCACCAACTTCAGTTTTGTAGAATAGTTGTTCTTATTCAGAACAATTAAAAACAATTAGGGAACAGCAGGTGGCCTTTTTGCCATACCCCACCTCCCCAATTTCTTAGAATTAATCTGCAACTAGATCATATTTTACAACAAAGGAAAATTGGATTCTTTAAGTCACAACACAGTTTAATGTCTATTTAAACAACAAGTAAAGGTAATAAAAGTCAAATAAAGGTCAAATAAAAATTACAATACTTACTTATGCATCGCACAGAGACCACTTTTGTTGATGGACAGAAAATACTACAACATGAGCAGACAGAATGAGACATCGTTACACCAATATATGAAGATGCAAGTCCTCGTTCACATGCACACTAACTGGGAGCCACTTCAATCCTATGCTACATGGTGCACAAGTAAATTATGTGGGTGGGGCTAATCTCGTGGGTTGTTCCTGCCAGAGCAGCACCTTCACTCCCAGAAGGGGGGCCAATTTTATGATAAGAACCTAAAAGTAGGCGCCACTGATGAGACTGCATTATTCATATTTACACCTCTGCAGCATAGATAGCATCATGTTAGAGTGGCAGGATCCTGTAGGGCTTTGCGCAAGTTGCCAGGCATCAATCATGAATTCCAGGCATCAGTCATGCTAGAACTTCTGGGTACAGAGCAAACCCATAAAATACTTGCAGTGGTGTGGAGAAATCATCAGATTGGTATGATGAGCTGTTATATATTGAAAGAAGCCTCTACATGCAATTCATTAGAACTTTGGCATAGCTTGGGCTCTACCAAACATATTGCTATATGTTGCACTCAAGGACAGTACAACTGAACCACAGATATGTGCTCAGAACAGAACTCGACAGAAGAAAGCAGCCTAATGCTTTATAGTGTGGGAGCTAGAAGGCAGACTTTTTTTTTTAATGCTTTTTTACTATTTTGCAGTCACTTTATTAAGGCAGCATTCATTTCAACATCATCAACTTCTCAGTTGCATGAGACAATTGTGCATTACAATGACACTGGGAACCACATCTATTTCATATAGGAAGTATAGGAATGTCACCTGTTATACAATTTCTTATACAAGTCTACATTCCCAGCACTTGTATTCAGCCTCAGAAAACCAGGGGATCCAGCTATAGGTGCAATTGCCTCGCTGTGGAGGTAAGTGTTCCTGCCAATGGAAAAAAGTGAATAGTCAAATCATACCTATTTCCTATGCCAGCACAAAGAGTCCGCGTTAGCTAGAAAACAGGTCAAATGCCATTAGATATTAGCTCTCCCCACCAACTAACTACCACAGAACCATATCTACTGTGTGAAAGCAGTGCTCACACTGCACTGGGGAGCCATATCCCTTGAAAGTGGGCATAATGTATAGAAATGTCATATATTATACAACTTGTTTCACATCTATATTCACCAACACTTGTAGTCAGTTTTAAAAATTTTACTGTAAGATTTTACACAGAGGCATAGTTCAAGCCTTAACATAAGAACATAAGAAGAGCCCTGCTGGATCAAGCCCATCTACTTGTATCTCACAGTGGCCCACCAGGTGCCTCAGGGAGCACATGAGACAACAAGATGCTTGCATCCTGTTGCCATTCCTTTGCACCTGGCATTTTGAAGTAGCCTACTACTTCAGTAAGGAGGTTGCACAACCCATCATAGCCTAGAGCTCACGATGGACTATTCCTCCAGAAATTTGTCCAATCCCTTCTTAAAGGCTCCTAGTATAAAAATATGAAATATGAATGAATGAATGATTTTGTCCTATGGGGGATGTTAATTTATGGGCCCCAGTGTCAGATGACCTAGCTATGCCACTGTTTGGGGGAGGGTCACTGTGATCTTGGGGGCAGCAGGAGGAAGCACACTGCTGGGGGGGAGGATATGGGTTCCCCCCATTTTTCACTTTTTTAAAAAGCC
>JAJKFI010038775.1:0-14171 GCA_029204185.1 Lerista edwardsae | reverse complement strand
GTGTGTGTGTGTGTGTGTGTGTGTGTGTGTGTGTGTGTGTGTGTGTGTGTGTGTGTGTGTATTTTCAATAAAAAGTTCACAAAGCGGTTACATACATACATACAATCCTCTTTATATATGACCTTGCTATCTGTGACCTTGCCTATCTGCGCGGGGCAGAATTGCTACTTTCCTCATTATCTGAACCTCTGTCCTTCTGGAAGATCTCTGTAGCATTCAGAGATCTTTTGTCACTTCCTGCTGCACTCTGCTGGCTTCCTGAGGGGGTCTGCTGGGTTCCTCTGATGGCAGATAAGGTACCCCTTATACCTAACCCCATTGATTCCATAGGATCAATGATTCATTATCTGGGAATTCTCTATCCGTGAGGATTTCCAGGAACCTGACCCTAGCAGATATACTAGGGTTTCATTATAGTTCATCAAAAGTATGCTTTATGTTCTTATATGGATATGAGCGCAATCCTAACCTGGAGTTAGGCCAGCAAAGTTTGGCTGGCCCAAGGCACACTCTAAAGTATGTTTGGCCACTCTCAGGGTCAGAGAGGCCAGCACACAAACATGTGCCATCCTCTCTGACTCTGAAAGTGGTCCAAACATGCTGTACCATGGCCCTTGTGCCATCCAAACTTTGCTAGCCTAACTTGTGCCAGCCTAACTCCAGGTTAGGATTGCGCTCTATGTGCAATCTGGTTTTAGAAATAAGCTACCAGAATGCTAGGTGCAAGGGAGTGGCAACAGAATGCAGGTATCTTGTTGTGTGCTCTCGGAGGCATCTGGTTGGCTACTGAGATACAGGAAGCTGGACTAGATGGGCCTTTGGCCCATGTAGCAGGGCTAGATCCAGCAGGGCTCTTCTTATGTTATGTTGTTAAGTATCTGATGACTCCAAACAATGGCTACTGTTTGGATGGAAAACGCTCTATGGTTTAGAATTCAACAGAGAAGAATTGGGAGCTTCTAATTCTCATATCTTCTTTGAGATGAGTATATACAAAACCCTTCTCCTATCTATGAAAGTATATTTTCATTTATTAACTGCACCAACATTTTTGACTTTTCCAGAAAACTGTTGAAAACATCTGTCCAAAGAACATCTTTCTAGCTTTCTGAAAAATAACAACTCTTTTGTGTTGTGAAAACAGACTGGTTTGGAACCAATGTAAGCAGTTGGTTTGGAAGTTGTAAGCCGCTTCTGTCAAGTAATTTTGGGAGGATCCTAAGAAAAATTCCAAGTTCCTTTGGAGAACTACAGATCTCAACGTTCCTTGATTGGGAGCCAGGAGATTGGAACAGTTTTCAAACTGGTTTAAATGTGTAGACATGCCCTGGGTTAAACTATTCACAGCACAAATGTGTTATACTACAAGCTATCAGGGCGGCTAGTTCAAAACAATGTTTACTGATCAAAAGCACCATAATACAGCCATCAAACTACAATGGAGTATGCTTTTTGTCCTCCTCTTTCACAGAATTTCTCCTTCCCGCCAGTGTATTCCTTAAAGAGGCAGTAGCATAGTAACAGCAATAATACAGTATCTGTTCTAAACAAATCTGAATGGGTTGCCTCACATGGAAGACACATTGAATAGCATAAAACCAGGGAATTAAACATTATATAATAAAACTGTATGACACAGATTTTCCTAAGAGACTTCAGTGAACGGTATTTGCTTTTGAGGTGTTTGTATATTATACCAAATTTATTATACCAAATTATACCTTTTTTATACCAAATTTTCTCATTGGCAGTATTTTGGGGGGCTGGGAGAAAATGTTCCTTACATTCTTTTTACATTCTTATTCCGTATAGGTGGGAGAAAATGACGGCTGTAAGGCTTGGAAAGTAATATTGTCCCTTTTTCTTTCTCCCTTCACATTGACCATGGAGAGTTCCCTCTCCTTCATTCCTCTGCCTGCTGGTGACGCTGTCTTCTTGAGGGAAACGAAAAGGCAGCAGCCCTGTGCCTTTGAAAAGAGACAAGATCATTGTTAACTGGCTCCAAGAAGCCTGCACCAGATAGGCTGCAAATTGAGTTGAAAGGGGCCTGGTTCTGCCCCATTATTTGACTTTGCCTCCTCTAATCCTTTGTTCCTAATTAACATAATTTATTAATATTAGAACCATGCATGTGAATGTGCTTTACAGCTTCTGAGCGTTCCCTGAGGCTGTGCTGTGAAAAACATTTCCCCCCACTGTTTAATAACACATTACATAAAGAAACTGGCTTCTGATATCATTTAAATTATGGCTTGCCATTCAGCCGCTGAATGCTCATTTCCTTTAAATGAGGTTAATTTTGTGAAAGAATGAAAATCCCTCCATTTCAGGTTACTATTCATTATTCTCATTTACTCGCAACAAAATCCCATAAGCGGAGGCGTGTTTTTTTTTTAAAGGGGTGGCCTAAAGAAGACTTCACATGAGGCCCTGTTGAAAAGGGGGATCCTTTTTCCCCAGTTGAAAAACGACAAAAAATGAATAATCAGAGCGCAACCAATTTGAGGATTTGGATTTCTGTTGCTATTTCCTTCCATTTCCAGGCAGACGTCTGCAGTAAATTGTCCATGTGAATCTGCCTTCGGCTCTCACCTGTGAATAGAAGCTGCCCTCAGGTAGATGATGGTGAGCTCCACATGCAAACCAGTACGGTTTATTGCAGGTACTCCAGAAGCTTCTGCTGCAAGTGAAGATCAATGTGGACACATTTAATGCTGGCTAGAAAAATAAATCTTCACGTTATGTTTACAGACTGAAATTTATTTTTTGCTTTCAACTCTACACTCATTTCCCTGTTTGCCAGGGATAGTCCTTGTCCCTGGTAAACTACTGACCCCTATGCAGGGCCAGACCAAGACTTCTTGCGCCTGCCAAATGCTGCTTCCTTCTACCTAATGATATGCCACTCTCAGCTCCTTCCACTCCCCAAAAATCCTAACTCAGCACTCCTCTCCCATCCACATTTTCTCTTCCTCCCTGTCTCCCTCCCCCTTTTCCAATCCAGGGAGTAGAAGGAAGAGGAAAAATGGGGACAAATAGGTGGACAGAGATGGGCACCACTCACTAGTCTGCTGGCTGAGGTGACCATTTCAGTTGGCCTCATCAATGGGCCTGCCATGCCCCCTTTTTCCCCTTTTGTGGATGCCTTTTCATGTTTAGTTAGAATTGATGTGCTCTAGGGCTTAGGTCCTGATATATTCCACTTCCTAAAACAGTGTTTCTCAAACTGTGGATCAGGACTCACTTGGTGGGTAGCAAACTGATGTCAGGTGAGTCGCAGAAAGCTGGGAGCAGCTATCTTTGAAGATGCAGGCATTACTCTTGCTATATTCCTTTTATGAGTGTTTACAGTTTGAACTTTCAAGTGAGTTTTTTCTATTGTTTTTAGTTGAGTGCTTTTATAGAACATTTTGTCCTAATCTTGCTTTCTGTCAGGGATCTTTCAAGGTTATGCAATTGCTGCATTCCAAGAATGCCAGTTTGCATTCAAGAAGTATCATTTTATTATGTCACAATGATGGCACTTCCTCCTTGATGATGTCACTTTCAGCTAAGACATCACCTCCAGGTTATCATTTCCTGTGGGTCTAAAAAGTTTGAGAAGCACTGTTCTAAAAGTTAAATTTCTACTTCAGTTACAGTAGGCAAAACTGAAGAAGATGGACCGATTCTCTCATTCCAGGGTTCTCAAAATGTGGGTCACAACTAGCTGTAATATGAGGGTGTGCATGGAGAGTTCTATATTATTTTTCAGAAGCCACAGTAATATAAAATTTGAGAATCTGCCTTAAAGGATTCTGCATAGAGGCAGGTTTATCTTCCAATCATATGGATTCTTGAATTCTGAGAAATATTTTCAGTGTAATGATTCACTCAGCACTTTTTGAAGCAATAAGACATTTCAGGCAGCCTTTATAGAGCCAGTCTCCTTTTAAGGAAAGAGAACTAGAGATCATAATATCTGCCTACTTACAAATCTGCCAGTGGGAAGTGTGGGTAGGCAGGCATCCAAAAAGCGGCACTAATCTTGAAACCCAAAATGACTGCACACCCTTGCAGCTTCCTAAGGATGCTTCCTTGCTAGCGAGTTCCAAAGACCCACCTTGGTCTTTTTTATATATAGATTCAAGGGACAAGAAGAAATCTTTCCCCATTTTAGTCAAATAGAATATGATCAATATTCCAGTGCATTGGACTAATAACTAGCAATCACATAATTAATAAATCCCATTTTGTACCATCGTTGCGTTGGTGCACCACTTCCATATGGTGCATATTTGCAGCATTTTTAGGGGAACACCAAGAAGAGAAAACTGCCTCTGAAAAACTTCCAGGTGTTTGCATATACCTGAGGCAGAATGTTGCTTTTTTGCAACGCAGTACAAAGTGTTTAGTGTTGTTGCAGTGCAGTCCGGGTGCTGACTATCAATTCCTATGCAAAAAAGCTGGCCACACCCAAGTCACTTTCAAACAAAAACATGGTTTTCCTGAGCATGCAATTTAGCTATTACAGGATGAAAAACAAAAAATATAACTGAAGGCCCAATCCCGAGTCTTCCTGCGCCCAACGTCTGAGTGTACCACAGGTGCTATTGCTGGGTGGTCAGTCCTTCCTGCCAGCACTGGCCTAATGCCTGTGTCCACTGCATGGAGCCAGCAATGCAATGCCAGAGGCCGGAGGCAGAGTGGAGGGGCGGAGTAGGCTGTGTGAGTGACCGGGCTTAGGATTGGGCTGCCGATCTTGCAGATTTTCTAAACAAATATTGCTGATGTTGCGTTTGCAAAACGTTGTTCAACCACTGATTACAGATACTGACCTGGAACTGAGGGGTTGCAAACAGTGATGTCATTCAGGGGAAAGGACCAGAACGGGCGTTCCGGATCCTAACGGGCTCCGTGGCTGGTTCCGGGTTCCCGACAAGTGCCAATCAAAAGTGAGTTCCTGTTCCAAAATCATTTGAATGACACCACTGTTTGCAAACCAAGTGGATTCTAAAGTGTAGTCCCTTCCCATAAAAAAGTCTGCCAAAGTTTCATTTTTAATTACTGTGGAGGGGGGGGGAATACCCTGCAATTAATTCCATCGCCCCAATTTCCCTGAAACAGTTATCTTTGCCGTCCTGGTACAGAAAAGGGGATGACCCTAGCACTCTGCAAAAAACACTTTCATCTCTTCACTTTACACAGAAAAAATTCTGAAGGCTTGGTGGGTGAAGTTTTTCTTTTAAAACTCCAACTTCTTACAAACATTTTGCAAATGCAACTACAGTACAAAATGGGTTTTAATCTGGAGAGCTCAACTGTTCACAATTATGTGCCTGGCTGCACACAAGCATGGAGAGAAAGGATAATTTTGCACAACCCAAATGCATGCCTACAACAATATTTTGAACTTGGGAAGCAAACCCATAAGAAAAGTCCTGCTGAACTAGTCCAAAGAGCCATCCAATCCAGCATTTTATTTCCCAAAGTGGCTCACTGCCTACATCTGGAAGCCCACAAACCTGAGAGAAAGGTAAGACTTATTTCCCACATTGTTCCCCTACAAGTGGCATTCAGAAGTATAATGCTGCCAAACCTGAAGGTAACACATAGCCATCATGAACAGGACCCATTGATAGACCAGTCATCCATGAACTTGTTTCAATTCCCTTGTAAAACTATCCAAGCTAATGGCCAACACCACATTTTCTGGCAACAAATTCCACAGATGAATGATACACTGTATGTAGAAGTACCCCCTTTTGTCCATCCTGAATCTCCCATCAGTCAGTTTCATTGGATGACTCCTGGTTCTTGTATTATGAGAGAGGGAGACAAACTTATTTTTCTCCAACCCATGCATGATTTTATCAGTCATGTCCCCTTTTAATAGCCTTTTCCCCCAAACTAAAAATCTCCTGATGTTGCAGCTTTTCCTCATAAGGAAGGTGCTGCAATACCCTGATCATTCTGGTTACCCCCTTCTATACTTTTTTCAGTTGTACAAGATCCTTTTAGGGTGTAATCCTAACCTGGAGTTAGGCCAGCTCGTCTCTTATGCCAACCCAGGAGTGTCGCAAATGAGCCATAAATCACGTTTGGACAATGCTAGGAGTCAGGGGGACGGCATAGGTCTCCCTGACTCCAAGAGTGGTGCAAACACACTTTATGGTGTGTTGGCAACACTCCAGGTTAGGATTAGAGCTTAAAGGTGTAAAGCAACTAGAATTGTATACCATGTTCCCGATGTGGCTGCACCACATTATACATGCACCAATTTGCACCAAATCTGGCAAGAACATGCTAAGCTAGTCTGTGTGCCTGTTATATTTGGCTGACACCTTTTTTGAATCTCTGTATCTGTATCTCTGATGCTGTCTCCTGTGTGGCATCTGTACTTTATTTGTCAGAAACAATTTCTGATACATTAAACATGCTGATTATTTGGCAAGTCAAGTTTTCCAGGAGGCTGGGGTGACCCCTGTATCTATGAACCACATATAGCTAAAACAGACAATTTTTTTAAAATTAAAATTATGAGCTGAGTTTAGAAATCACAGGTTATGAGAACCATAGTAAATCTGTGGTTCTTTTTTACTTGGCCTCTGATTTTTAAGCCCTCCAGATATGCTGTGGCCATCTTTTCAAGTTTGTCTCCACAACCAGGAATACTAGAAAATGACTTGAAAAATGAGAAGTGAGATTTTTCAGAAATTGAAGCAGAGACCACAGGCTTATGAAGTACATTGTGGTCAGAAAGCATTGCCTTCACCCAAATTGTTCAATACTATGTTGTGCAATATAGGTCTCTCTTACGAGACCTTCACTTAAATCCGCCAGTTTCATCTAACCCATTGATAGAGACACCTGACAAAGCTCATAGCCTCAGTCATCGCTTTGCCAGATTACTCTTCTCCCTTAGTCAAACAAAATGTTTGAACCACCCCGTCATCATTTCTCATAAACCACTCTTTGAACAGTTTAATAATGTATCTTGATCTTCCTCTAATTTTTCTACATCCTTTCGGTAGTGTAATGCCTTCAAATAAATGTGGTTGTAGGTGTGGTTCTAAAATTACCTTCAAGTTCTTTTGAGAGGCATATGGAAATAAAACATCTCTTTGAAGGTACTGAAAAGTCTTGTTACAAAGGCAGTGAAATGATACTACATATAGTCAGCAGTTACCACTATGATAGTCAAATTATAACAATGGCAACAATCGTGTTCTTAGTATCAGGTTGCAACAAAATGTTCTCATAGGCTGTCATGGTAAAAGAAAACACACTAGTGAAATTCCAGTGGATTCTAATGTGGTCCAGGATTATATGGCCCAGATCATCATAAGAAAAATGAATCCTTTCTTTCCAAAGCCATCTTAGATGACTGAGGGTGCAATCCTAACCTGGAGTTAGGCCAGCATAGTTTGGCTGGCACAGGGGCCACAAGGGTCCAACAGCATTTGGACTGCTGTTGGAGTCAGGGAGGATGGCGCACGTCTGTGTGCTGGCATCTCTGGCTCAGAGAGTGGTCCAAATGTACTTTACGGTGCCATTTGTGCTGGCCAAACTTTGCTGGCCTAACTGTGCCAGTCTAAATCCAGGTTAGGATTGTGCTATGAAAAAAGTAGGTTAATCATCACAACAGCTAAAACAGGCGTATATAAAGACATATAATTAAAAAAATTCATGAGTTAATAATGTTTTTAGACCAGTGTTTTAAAGATATTTGAGAAGGAACACATGAAACTACTTTATACCAAGCCAGGCTATTGGCAGCATCTCTCCAGGGTCTTAGTGGAAATAATGGAAATTGAAAATGATGCATGCAAAGCAGGTACTCTACTATTTAATGACAGCCCTTCTCTAAACACAGAATATGAACACTTGTAAATTGGAAAATAATTTGACCTTTATGTTCATGTAGGTACTTCACAATCACCAATCTGAGGAACTTCCTAACCCTGTTCCCTTAATCCCGTTGCTGATCTGCTTTTCTAGCATATTTCCCTGAACTGACAGCCTCATTCCCCAATAATATGGATGTCCAAATTCTAGAGAACTATGCCGACATTTGAGCACTCACAGCAACTAAATATTTATAAATATATAAATATATTTGATATGCATTTATTTATTAAATGAAGAAATATATTTAAAATACATTTCATAAGTTGGGTTTTCAGAAGTTTTCCTTCTGTTGTGATTACGCATTTTATTTTTGTATAAGTCTTTTGAAAGAACATCAAAATCCATCTAAGGTCACAAGGCAACCTGTGAAAATCTTTTAAAGCTGCTAACTCTAAAAGAACCTTTGATTTTGCATCTTCTGTTGTTGCTTAACCAGTGCTACTCCCTGCTTTTCCCTCAGCAAATGATGTCTGATATTTCATGTCAATTTAACATACTTGAAAGTAGGCCTGCATCTGCAACAAGGTTAATTCCATGCTTTGAAGTGTGTTTTTGAAGTCATAGTGTTTCTAATGAAATCCTTACAGAGACAACAGTGCAATCCTAAGATTTGCAAAGTAAAGCTGGTGCAGCCATCCCTGTGCCGGCTCAGAGTGTCACAAATGTGCCACAAGCAGAGGCGTTCCGGGGCTTTTGCACGTCCCAGGCACGTTTCGTGATGTCATGTTGTCACACATTGTGACCTCATGATCAGTGATGTCATTCAGGGGGAACGGGCCAGAACGGGCGTTCCGGATCCTAACGGGCTCCGTGGCTGGTTCCGGGTTCCCGACAAGTGCCAATCAAAAGTGGGTTCCTGTTCCTAAATCATTTGAATGACACCACTGCTCATGATGCCACAAAGTGGAGGAGCATGGGGGTGGGCTCCTGCAGTGGCCGGACCCCCCAAATGGCGCATTTCCCTTGCTCCCTGTTTCGGGAGCAAAGGAAACACGTCGGCACCTGCAAGGACAGCTGGTGCGGTTTCACCCCACAAGACCCTGGAGGCATCCAGGCAAGCGGCGTGTTTCCCTCGCTCCCTGACTCAGGACGCAAAGGGAACTGCACTCAAGGAAGGATGGGCGGGCCTACCTGCTGTGCCCTCCCCCACAACCAGTGCTCACTGCCCCCAGATTGCCTCGCGGCACCCTTTATACCTATGCCTCTGGCTGTAAGGCATGTTTGCGACTACTTAAGAGCCAGCTGGTCCTTTGCAAAGGCCCATGCCAGCTCGGCAGCCACTGCATCCCATCCCTGTGCCAGGTAGCCCAGAGGCTGGAAGGCAGGAGGGCCACCATCTAAGGTCACAAAGCAGCCCCATGGGGTTGGAGGTGGATACTGGACGTGAATTTGCCCTCAGCATATGTGATTGGTTTAAATTGTTCTATGTGTTCAGTGTTCTGTATGGATCCTGTTCTGTGTATCTGCCTTGCTGAGGTAAGGAACTTTGCATGACCTCTAGTCAAGCTGAGGAGAAAAGGAGCGTGGTCTTGCCTGGAGGACTGGAGTGCAGACTTTAGTCCTTAGAGTGTCGAGGGCAAAGGAGGTGTGGCCAGCTTGGTTGAGGGCCGTGTGCAAAGCCCACGAGGCTATAAAAGGGGCCATCTGAGTTTGAAGGGTTGAGAGAGAGAGAGAGAGAGAGAGAGAGAGACCACCAGGTTACCCAGAGAAAGAAACCATCAGGAGCATCCCCTCTGAAGAGACCAGAGAACATCTTGCTCCAGTTAATAGAGGGAGAGCTGACTGGGTAATAGTGTAGGTTCTGTTTAAAATGGTTGCGAGCCTAGTCTGGTTGTTTTGAATAAAGAAAATTATACCAATTCATCCTGCCTCCAGAAAATTTCTCCCAAGAGTCTTGCCTGAGCACAATTTGTATAACAGTAGAGAGGGGGCATTTTGGGTGGGGGAAGGATGGAACAAGGCGGGGATTGGGCCTGGGAGGAGGGTGGATTGGTGGTGATGCCACATCCAACCCCC
The DNA here is from genome assembly GCA_029204185.1 of Lerista edwardsae. NCBI lineage: Eukaryota > Metazoa > Chordata > Lepidosauria > Squamata > Scincidae > Lerista > Lerista edwardsae. The sequence goes on along the minus strand of JAJKFI010038775.1, from coordinate 4,265 downwards.
CTTCCTTGACTGGGTAGACTGGTAGTGAGGCGTCCCAGATCTGTGCCAGTGATATATCTGGTGCAAATCTGAGGAGCCTCATGGGTTCACTGGGGCTTTAGCAGGGGTAATGGGAAATATATCCTCTTACCCTGAGGAGACCTTCAGCTGTCTCCTGGGCTGCACTGGATGCATTGCAGGCCATGCGGCTTGACTGTGGCAGCGCAGGTTAGGACTGGCCCTCCCCGTGTATAAATTTATGTTTGTCTATCAACACAAAGATTTGCTACTTCACTCAGCCTGTCTTTATAGCATGCACTTAAAATATGTCTTTCCTGGCATGGAGATATAAATGTGGCAATTCTGGAACAAATAATAATATTAAGCATTTTGATTGCATCATGATTCCAAAATTTAGGGCCACCTAAAGCTCTTCTTCCTATTGCTTCCTAACACAACAGAGCATTAAATGAAGATTGCTAGCAGAAACCATCAATTGGAGGATTATTGTAGCCTGCTTCAGGTGATCTAAAGCACGTGAAGAGTGCCAGCAAGCCCTCTGCCAATCACATTTCAGTGACCAGGAAAAAAGCTCCCAGTCACAGTGCACAGTTTATCAGTGCAGACAAACACTGTACGTGTTTGTGGAGGGGGGCGGACTTTGGGAATGCATCAGAATGAGTGGGGCTTGACAACACACATTTGCCCTTGTTTGCTCAGTGTCATGGACATCTATTTTTTTTCTTTGAAATGTTGAAGTTTAGAATTATATAGGGGTGTTACACTGATAGAATGTATTAGATTTGAAAGCAAAAGACAGGCAGTAGTCTCTCCTCGGCTGCATTTTATATCTCTTATTATTTTAATAGTAAGTATAGTCCTTTTCTTTCTTTTTTTGTCTTTCCTTTTTTTTTTAGTTGTAATATTTGCTATATTTTGCCTGTACAGTGAGAGAGAAGGTACTATGATAACACTTAGTCAAAACAAGGGAGAGAAAAGGGGCCAATGAGAATCAGGAACAGCGTAAGATACGAATTGACGTCAATGATAATATTTTCCTGCTGAAACTTCTTGGCTCCAAATAATTTTAAAGACTGGATTACACTGACAGACTATGGAATATTAAGACTACTAATATAGATTAATAAATTAACTTTGATGGATACATTTGCTTAACATTATATGAGGCTTGGCTTGGCAGTATCATATTATTAATAATTGCTGAAGAAATGCATTGTAGTTAAAGTAGGGTGCAATCCTAAGCAGCGCTGGATTAGCGAGGCCGGCCGGCCAGCGCCAAATCCAGAGCTGCAGAGGACAGGCTGGAGCCTCCCCACGGCAAGGGAGCAGATGTAGATCCGAGGAGACCGCGCGGCCTGAATCGGGGCCTCGCGGCCTTGCTGACGGGCTTAGGAGGTGGCCGTACCAAGACCTCCTAGGAAAAAGGGAAAATTTTTGTTCATTTCCCCAGCATATTCATTTATAAAGCATTGTAGATGCATGCTTTGATCGGTTGACCTTTCCCTCTCACAGGCCTGTAATATGCCTTCTCCATGCTTGTAATTGTACTTGCCAAGTTCTCTGCCCAGGCTTGTAGCATCCCCTGAGGTGAGGAAGGAGAAAGGGCAGGACCTGAGGGAAGACTGCTGCTCTTGGTGTGCCATGTGCAGCGGCCTTGAGGGTCATGAGAAGAGCAGCTTATAAAAGGCTGCTGCTCCCAACTTTAAGGCTCTACAAGGCTTCAGGAGCTCCAAGTCATGATATGAGGATCCCTACTCTCTCATGACATCTGAGGAGAGAGTATGCCCATAACCACAGGACTTTCGCCTGGTAATATAATCTGCCTGGCCTCACAGGTTTAGGATACGAGGAAAGGTCTATTTCATAGAGCTGTGGGTTTGAATGTGTTTTGAGTATATTTACAGTAATACGTGCCTTGCTTGTAGATCCATCTACTTGCTTATCTAGCAGCTTAAATAAACTAAAGTAGTAGTTCCCAAACTGGTGGGTCGCAAACCACCAGGGCAGTGGTTCTCAAACCTTTTAGCACCAGGACTCACTTTTCATGTGATGTCATTGATGCCAGAGCCTGCTGCTTTCCTAAGAATGCAGCAATAAATTGGGTTATTTCTCAGCCATTTTCCAATAGCAAAGTGAATCAGAAAGGAAAAAGTCTATGTACAACCCTGACGCAAGCAAAACGATGACACAGCTCTCCTCCTTTCCAGCATCTCATCTTTTCAATATGGCTGCTCTAGGTGCTTCACGACCCACCTGAAATTGGCCGCGACCCACTGGTGGGTCACAACCCACAGTTTAGGAACCACTGAGTTAGGGGAACCTGAAAAGGGGATTTAATTCCCCATTAAGGGGTAAAGGTAAAGGTTTCCCCACGACTGAATGGTCTAGTTGTGACCAACTGTAGGGGGCGGTGCTCATCTCCGTTTCAAAGCCTGTAGAGCCAGTATTTTGTCTGAGGACAAGCTTCCGTGGTCATGTGGCTGGCATGACTATACACCGTAGGACACGGAACACTGTTACCTTCCCACCAAAGTGGTCCCTATTTATCTACTTGCATTTAGGTGCTTTCAAACTGCTAGGTTGGCAGGAGCTGGGACAAGCATCGCGAGCTCACTCCGTCACGCAGTCTCGAACTCCCAACCTTCTGGTCGGACAGCCCAGCAGCAGCAGTTTAACCCGCTGCGCCACCACATCACCACTAAGGGGACTGGCCCATACATTGGCACTAATACAATCTTTTATCTTGTCTATACTTTTCTCCAAGAAATATAGGCCCATTTGTTCATTAACTCACATTAATATTGAAATTAAGTGGAAATGAAGCATCATGTTGTTTCAATACTACCCTACAGTAAAATGACAGCTTCCTTATAGGACCAATGTGGACTAGATCTATTTGTAGAAAATGCCATGTTATTATTTCAGTGCTCCCTTAACATACTTTGAAAACAGCTACGCTTCCAGACTGATTATGGTTGAAATGCTGCAAGTTCATTTGACCTTTAGAAGTTAAGTACATCCTTGGGCTACCACTTAACATAACACTTTGGGAATGTAAAGTCTTAGGATGTCTTTGGCCTTTCTACCAGCTCCTTAATCTGCCTACAAGATCTCTTTGCACTTTGACCCTTTGGAAAAACGTTTGCTCCACATAAATGGCAAGACTCTTAAACTATTTTGTAGTAGCAATTATCAAGGCCTTAGAGATACAGCAGGCAGGCTGTCTAGAGCAGAGTGATGGGAATGGGCAGAGGGAAACCAAACATCTTGACCCACACAACTGACTCATTATGCAGTTTAATCAGTGGGTGTGCGAGTTTCATAAGGCAAAAGGCAGAGTCTTGTCCCAAAGAACTTCCAAACCACATTTTGAAGGACGCAAGTAAGGGCTAGAAAGAGAATGACAAAGATAGCAAGTGCAAAAAGACGGTTATGTTTGTTGCAGGCAGCATGACAAAGCTAAGCAGTGGTGGTCCTGCCATTAGCCCAGGGGAGGGCAAATGGCCCTAACAGCAAGACCTCCCTGCAAGGCACCCCTGGCCCTCCAGAGGCCATTAAACAGTACTTCCGGTTTTCCAATGAAAACCAGAGGTATTGTTTAAAAGCCTTCCAAGGGCTGCAGACTGCTTTCAGAAGAACAGAGACATCGTACGAGGCACTGGAGGATAGTAGGTGAGTGGGGGGCAGTCATGGGGGGGCAGCAGTCTGCTCCCTGGCCCCTGGGCAGCACGCAGAGCTGCTGAGGGACCTGAGGACCAAAGCACACAACAATGCTCGTCGTGTGGTAATGCCAACTGCCCAAAGAGTATGTGTAATGGCTAAAGCAAACAATCTTTTATGAACTTTAAAACTCCATTCATCCATCACTTCACCAAAGAGGCAATTTATGAGTTTAACTACTGTCTCAGCTGATCATATGAATTAGCCCTGGTGCCATAAAACGGATGTGCTAGTATCTCCATGTTTGGACCTGCCTGTAACAACTATTGCTTATAACCTCCTTTCTGGTCATATTCCTTTGAAGCCTGGTACTAATTCCATTGCCCTGCCACCCCTCTACCTGTTCATAGGCAGAGCTATATTGCTTCTACCAGTTGGCTTTATTATGCCATCACTCAGCAAAAGGGGTCAGTGAACATAAGCAGAAAGAAACAAGCGAGTTAAATGGGCTTAATTAAGGGGTAAATAATCAGAAAAAAAATATTGGATTTTTACCAGTGGTGGAATCTAAAACGGGAGGATCCGGAACGCTGGGCAGGACTAAC
>JAJKFI010038773.1:0-14171 GCA_029204185.1 Lerista edwardsae | reverse complement strand
GTGTGTGTGTGTGTGTGTGTGTGTGTGTGTGTGTGTGTGTGTGTGTGTGTGTGTGTGTGTATTTTCAATAAAAAGTTCACAAAGCGGTTACATACATACATACAATCCTCTTTATATATGACCTTGCTATCTGTGACCTTGCCTATCTGCGCGGGGCAGAATTGCTACTTTCCTCATTATCTGAACCTCTGTCCTTCTGGAAGATCTCTGTAGCATTCAGAGATCTTTTGTCACTTCCTGCTGCACTCTGCTGGCTTCCTGAGGGGGTCTGCTGGGTTCCTCTGATGGCAGATAAGGTACCCCTTATACCTAACCCCATTGATTCCATAGGATCAATGATTCATTATCTGGGAATTCTCTATCCGTGAGGATTTCCAGGAACCTGACCCTAGCAGATATACTAGGGTTTCATTATAGTTCATCAAAAGTATGCTTTATGTTCTTATATGGATATGAGCGCAATCCTAACCTGGAGTTAGGCCAGCAAAGTTTGGCTGGCCCAAGGCACACTCTAAAGTATGTTTGGCCACTCTCAGGGTCAGAGAGGCCAGCACACAAACATGTGCCATCCTCTCTGACTCTGAAAGTGGTCCAAACATGCTGTACCATGGCCCTTGTGCCATCCAAACTTTGCTAGCCTAACTTGTGCCAGCCTAACTCCAGGTTAGGATTGCGCTCTATGTGCAATCTGGTTTTAGAAATAAGCTACCAGAATGCTAGGTGCAAGGGAGTGGCAACAGAATGCAGGTATCTTGTTGTGTGCTCTCGGAGGCATCTGGTTGGCTACTGAGATACAGGAAGCTGGACTAGATGGGCCTTTGGCCCATGTAGCAGGGCTAGATCCAGCAGGGCTCTTCTTATGTTATGTTGTTAAGTATCTGATGACTCCAAACAATGGCTACTGTTTGGATGGAAAACGCTCTATGGTTTAGAATTCAACAGAGAAGAATTGGGAGCTTCTAATTCTCATATCTTCTTTGAGATGAGTATATACAAAACCCTTCTCCTATCTATGAAAGTATATTTTCATTTATTAACTGCACCAACATTTTTGACTTTTCCAGAAAACTGTTGAAAACATCTGTCCAAAGAACATCTTTCTAGCTTTCTGAAAAATAACAACTCTTTTGTGTTGTGAAAACAGACTGGTTTGGAACCAATGTAAGCAGTTGGTTTGGAAGTTGTAAGCCGCTTCTGTCAAGTAATTTTGGGAGGATCCTAAGAAAAATTCCAAGTTCCTTTGGAGAACTACAGATCTCAACGTTCCTTGATTGGGAGCCAGGAGATTGGAACAGTTTTCAAACTGGTTTAAATGTGTAGACATGCCCTGGGTTAAACTATTCACAGCACAAATGTGTTATACTACAAGCTATCAGGGCGGCTAGTTCAAAACAATGTTTACTGATCAAAAGCACCATAATACAGCCATCAAACTACAATGGAGTATGCTTTTTGTCCTCCTCTTTCACAGAATTTCTCCTTCCCGCCAGTGTATTCCTTAAAGAGGCAGTAGCATAGTAACAGCAATAATACAGTATCTGTTCTAAACAAATCTGAATGGGTTGCCTCACATGGAAGACACATTGAATAGCATAAAACCAGGGAATTAAACATTATATAATAAAACTGTATGACACAGATTTTCCTAAGAGACTTCAGTGAACGGTATTTGCTTTTGAGGTGTTTGTATATTATACCAAATTTATTATACCAAATTATACCTTTTTTATACCAAATTTTCTCATTGGCAGTATTTTGGGGGGCTGGGAGAAAATGTTCCTTACATTCTTTTTACATTCTTATTCCGTATAGGTGGGAGAAAATGACGGCTGTAAGGCTTGGAAAGTAATATTGTCCCTTTTTCTTTCTCCCTTCACATTGACCATGGAGAGTTCCCTCTCCTTCATTCCTCTGCCTGCTGGTGACGCTGTCTTCTTGAGGGAAACGAAAAGGCAGCAGCCCTGTGCCTTTGAAAAGAGACAAGATCATTGTTAACTGGCTCCAAGAAGCCTGCACCAGATAGGCTGCAAATTGAGTTGAAAGGGGCCTGGTTCTGCCCCATTATTTGACTTTGCCTCCTCTAATCCTTTGTTCCTAATTAACATAATTTATTAATATTAGAACCATGCATGTGAATGTGCTTTACAGCTTCTGAGCGTTCCCTGAGGCTGTGCTGTGAAAAACATTTCCCCCCACTGTTTAATAACACATTACATAAAGAAACTGGCTTCTGATATCATTTAAATTATGGCTTGCCATTCAGCCGCTGAATGCTCATTTCCTTTAAATGAGGTTAATTTTGTGAAAGAATGAAAATCCCTCCATTTCAGGTTACTATTCATTATTCTCATTTACTCGCAACAAAATCCCATAAGCGGAGGCGTGTTTTTTTTTTAAAGGGGTGGCCTAAAGAAGACTTCACATGAGGCCCTGTTGAAAAGGGGGATCCTTTTTCCCCAGTTGAAAAACGACAAAAAATGAATAATCAGAGCGCAACCAATTTGAGGATTTGGATTTCTGTTGCTATTTCCTTCCATTTCCAGGCAGACGTCTGCAGTAAATTGTCCATGTGAATCTGCCTTCGGCTCTCACCTGTGAATAGAAGCTGCCCTCAGGTAGATGATGGTGAGCTCCACATGCAAACCAGTACGGTTTATTGCAGGTACTCCAGAAGCTTCTGCTGCAAGTGAAGATCAATGTGGACACATTTAATGCTGGCTAGAAAAATAAATCTTCACGTTATGTTTACAGACTGAAATTTATTTTTTGCTTTCAACTCTACACTCATTTCCCTGTTTGCCAGGGATAGTCCTTGTCCCTGGTAAACTACTGACCCCTATGCAGGGCCAGACCAAGACTTCTTGCGCCTGCCAAATGCTGCTTCCTTCTACCTAATGATATGCCACTCTCAGCTCCTTCCACTCCCCAAAAATCCTAACTCAGCACTCCTCTCCCATCCACATTTTCTCTTCCTCCCTGTCTCCCTCCCCCTTTTCCAATCCAGGGAGTAGAAGGAAGAGGAAAAATGGGGACAAATAGGTGGACAGAGATGGGCACCACTCACTAGTCTGCTGGCTGAGGTGACCATTTCAGTTGGCCTCATCAATGGGCCTGCCATGCCCCCTTTTTCCCCTTTTGTGGATGCCTTTTCATGTTTAGTTAGAATTGATGTGCTCTAGGGCTTAGGTCCTGATATATTCCACTTCCTAAAACAGTGTTTCTCAAACTGTGGATCAGGACTCACTTGGTGGGTAGCAAACTGATGTCAGGTGAGTCGCAGAAAGCTGGGAGCAGCTATCTTTGAAGATGCAGGCATTACTCTTGCTATATTCCTTTTATGAGTGTTTACAGTTTGAACTTTCAAGTGAGTTTTTTCTATTGTTTTTAGTTGAGTGCTTTTATAGAACATTTTGTCCTAATCTTGCTTTCTGTCAGGGATCTTTCAAGGTTATGCAATTGCTGCATTCCAAGAATGCCAGTTTGCATTCAAGAAGTATCATTTTATTATGTCACAATGATGGCACTTCCTCCTTGATGATGTCACTTTCAGCTAAGACATCACCTCCAGGTTATCATTTCCTGTGGGTCTAAAAAGTTTGAGAAGCACTGTTCTAAAAGTTAAATTTCTACTTCAGTTACAGTAGGCAAAACTGAAGAAGATGGACCGATTCTCTCATTCCAGGGTTCTCAAAATGTGGGTCACAACTAGCTGTAATATGAGGGTGTGCATGGAGAGTTCTATATTATTTTTCAGAAGCCACAGTAATATAAAATTTGAGAATCTGCCTTAAAGGATTCTGCATAGAGGCAGGTTTATCTTCCAATCATATGGATTCTTGAATTCTGAGAAATATTTTCAGTGTAATGATTCACTCAGCACTTTTTGAAGCAATAAGACATTTCAGGCAGCCTTTATAGAGCCAGTCTCCTTTTAAGGAAAGAGAACTAGAGATCATAATATCTGCCTACTTACAAATCTGCCAGTGGGAAGTGTGGGTAGGCAGGCATCCAAAAAGCGGCACTAATCTTGAAACCCAAAATGACTGCACACCCTTGCAGCTTCCTAAGGATGCTTCCTTGCTAGCGAGTTCCAAAGACCCACCTTGGTCTTTTTTATATATAGATTCAAGGGACAAGAAGAAATCTTTCCCCATTTTAGTCAAATAGAATATGATCAATATTCCAGTGCATTGGACTAATAACTAGCAATCACATAATTAATAAATCCCATTTTGTACCATCGTTGCGTTGGTGCACCACTTCCATATGGTGCATATTTGCAGCATTTTTAGGGGAACACCAAGAAGAGAAAACTGCCTCTGAAAAACTTCCAGGTGTTTGCATATACCTGAGGCAGAATGTTGCTTTTTTGCATAGGAATTGATAGTCAGCACCCGGACTGCACTGCAACAACACTAAACACTTTGTACTGCGTTGCAAAAAAGCTGGCCACACCCAAGTCACTTTCAAACAAAAACATGGTTTTCCTGAGCATGCAATTTAGCTATTACAGGATGAAAAACAAAAAATATAACTGAAGGCCCAATCCCGAGTCTTCCTGCGCCCAACGTCTGAGTGTACCACAGGTGCTATTGCTGGGTGGTCAGTCCTTCCTGCCAGCACTGGCCTAATGCCTGTGTCCACTGCATGGAGCCAGCAATGCAATGCCAGAGGCCGGAGGCAGAGTGGAGGGGCGGAGTAGGCTGTGTGAGTGACCGGGCTTAGGATTGGGCTGCCGATCTTGCAGATTTTCTAAACAAATATTGCTGATGTTGCGTTTGCAAAACGTTGTTCAACCACTGATTACAGATACTGACCTGGAACTGAGGGGTTGCAAACAGTGATGTCATTCAGGGGAAAGGACCAGAACGGGCGTTCCGGATCCTAACGGGCTCCGTGGCTGGTTCCGGGTTCCCGACAAGTGCCAATCAAAAGTGAGTTCCTGTTCCAAAATCATTTGAATGACACCACTGTTTGCAAACCAAGTGGATTCTAAAGTGTAGTCCCTTCCCATAAAAAAGTCTGCCAAAGTTTCATTTTTAATTACTGTGGAGGGGGGGGGGAATACCCTGCAATTAATTCCATCGCCCCAATTTCCCTGAAACAGTTATCTTTGCCGTCCTGGTACAGAAAAGGGGATGACCCTAGCACTCTGCAAAAAACACTTTCATCTCTTCACTTTACACAGAAAAAATTCTGAAGGCTTGGTGGGTGAAGTTTTTCTTTTAAAACTCCAACTTCTTACAAACATTTTGCAAATGCAACTACAGTACAAAATGGGTTTTAATCTGGAGAGCTCAACTGTTCACAATTATGTGCCTGGCTGCACACAAGCATGGAGAGAAAGGATAATTTTGCACAACCCAAATGCATGCCTACAACAATATTTTGAACTTGGGAAGCAAACCCATAAGAAAAGTCCTGCTGAACTAGTCCAAAGAGCCATCCAATCCAGCATTTTATTTCCCAAAGTGGCTCACTGCCTACATCTGGAAGCCCACAAACCTGAGAGAAAGGTAAGACTTATTTCCCACATTGTTCCCCTACAAGTGGCATTCAGAAGTATAATGCTGCCAAACCTGAAGGTAACACATAGCCATCATGAACAGGACCCATTGATAGACCAGTCATCCATGAACTTGTTTCAATTCCCTTGTAAAACTATCCAAGCTAATGGCCAACACCACATTTTCTGGCAACAAATTCCACAGATGAATGATACACTGTATGTAGAAGTACCCCCTTTTGTCCATCCTGAATCTCCCATCAGTCAGTTTCATTGGATGACTCCTGGTTCTTGTATTATGAGAGAGGGAGACAAACTTATTTTTCTCCAACCCATGCATGATTTTATCAGTCATGTCCCCTTTTAATAGCCTTTTCCCCCAAACTAAAAATCTCCTGATGTTGCAGCTTTTCCTCATAAGGAAGGTGCTGCAATACCCTGATCATTCTGGTTACCCCCTTCTATACTTTTTTCAGTTGTACAAGATCCTTTTAGGGTGTAATCCTAACCTGGAGTTAGGCCAGCTCGTCTCTTATGCCAACCCAGGAGTGTCGCAAATGAGCCATAAATCACGTTTGGACAATGCTAGGAGTCAGGGGGACGGCATAGGTCTCCCTGACTCCAAGAGTGGTGCAAACACACTTTATGGTGTGTTGGCAACACTCCAGGTTAGGATTAGAGCTTAAAGGTGTAAAGCAACTAGAATTGTATACCATGTTCCCGATGTGGCTGCACCACATTATACATGCACCAATTTGCACCAAATCTGGCAAGAACATGCTAAGCTAGTCTGTGTGCCTGTTATATTTGGCTGACACCTTTTTTGAATCTCTGTATCTGTATCTCTGATGCTGTCTCCTGTGTGGCATCTGTACTTTATTTGTCAGAAACAATTTCTGATACATTAAACATGCTGATTATTTGGCAAGTCAAGTTTTCCAGGAGGCTGGGGTGACCCCTGTATCTATGAACCACATATAGCTAAAACAGACAATTTTTTTAAAATTAAAATTATGAGCTGAGTTTAGAAATCACAGGTTATGAGAACCATAGTAAATCTGTGGTTCTTTTTTACTTGGCCTCTGATTTTTAAGCCCTCCAGATATGCTGTGGCCATCTTTTCAAGTTTGTCTCCACAACCAGGAATACTAGAAAATGACTTGAAAAATGAGAAGTGAGATTTTTCAGAAATTGAAGCAGAGACCACAGGCTTATGAAGTACATTGTGGTCAGAAAGCATTGCCTTCACCCAAATTGTTCAATACTATGTTGTGCAATATAGGTCTCTCTTACGAGACCTTCACTTAAATCCGCCAGTTTCATCTAACCCATTGATAGAGACACCTGACAAAGCTCATAGCCTCAGTCATCGCTTTGCCAGATTACTCTTCTCCCTTAGTCAAACAAAATGTTTGAACCACCCCGTCATCATTTCTCATAAACCACTCTTTGAACAGTTTAATAATGTATCTTGATCTTCCTCTAATTTTTCTACATCCTTTCGGTAGTGTAATGCCTTCAAATAAATGTGGTTGTAGGTGTGGTTCTAAAATTACCTTCAAGTTCTTTTGAGAGGCATATGGAAATAAAACATCTCTTTGAAGGTACTGAAAAGTCTTGTTACAAAGGCAGTGAAATGATACTACATATAGTCAGCAGTTACCACTATGATAGTCAAATTATAACAATGGCAACAATCGTGTTCTTAGTATCAGGTTGCAACAAAATGTTCTCATAGGCTGTCATGGTAAAAGAAAACACACTAGTGAAATTCCAGTGGATTCTAATGTGGTCCAGGATTATATGGCCCAGATCATCATAAGAAAAATGAATCCTTTCTTTCCAAAGCCATCTTAGATGACTGAGGGTGCAATCCTAACCTGGAGTTAGGCCAGCATAGTTTGGCTGGCACAGGGGCCACAAGGGTCCAACAGCATTTGGACTGCTGTTGGAGTCAGGGAGGATGGCGCACGTCTGTGTGCTGGCATCTCTGGCTCAGAGAGTGGTCCAAATGTACTTTACGGTGCCATTTGTGCTGGCCAAACTTTGCTGGCCTAACTGTGCCAGTCTAAATCCAGGTTAGGATTGTGCTATGAAAAAAGTAGGTTAATCATCACAACAGCTAAAACAGGCGTATATAAAGACATATAATTAAAAAAAATTCATGAGTTAATAATGTTTTTAGACCAGTGTTTTAAAGATATTTGAGAAGGAACACATGAAACTACTTTATACCAAGCCAGGCTATTGGCAGCATCTCTCCAGGGTCTTAGTGGAAATAATGGAAATTGAAAATGATGCATGCAAAGCAGGTACTCTACTATTTAATGACAGCCCTTCTCTAAACACAGAATATGAACACTTGTAAATTGGAAAATAATTTGACCTTTATGTTCATGTAGGTACTTCACAATCACCAATCTGAGGAACTTCCTAACCCTGTTCCCTTAATCCCGTTGCTGATCTGCTTTTCTAGCATATTTCCCTGAACTGACAGCCTCATTCCCCAATAATATGGATGTCCAAATTCTAGAGAACTATGCCGACATTTGAGCACTCACAGCAACTAAATATTTATAAATATATAAATATATTTGATATGCATTTATTTATTAAATGAAGAAATATATTTAAAATACATTTCATAAGTTGGGTTTTCAGAAGTTTTCCTTCTGTTGTGATTACGCATTTTATTTTTGTATAAGTCTTTTGAAAGAACATCAAAATCCATCTAAGGTCACAAGGCAACCTGTGAAAATCTTTTAAAGCTGCTAACTCTAAAAGAACCTTTGATTTTGCATCTTCTGTTGTTGCTTAACCAGTGCTACTCCCTGCTTTTCCCTCAGCAAATGATGTCTGATATTTCATGTCAATTTAACATACTTGAAAGTAGGCCTGCATCTGCAACAAGGTTAATTCCATGCTTTGAAGTGTGTTTTTGAAGTCATAGTGTTTCTAATGAAATCCTTACAGAGACAACAGTGCAATCCTAAGATTTGCAAAGTAAAGCTGGTGCAGCCATCCCTGTGCCGGCTCAGAGTGTCACAAATGTGCCACAAGCAGAGGCGTTCCGGGGCTTTTGCACGTCCCAGGCACGTTTCGTGATGTCATGTTGTCACACATTGTGACCTCATGATCAGTGATGTCATTCAGGGGGAACGGGCCAGAACGGGCGTTCCGGATCCTAACGGGCTCCGTGGCTGGTTCCGGGTTCCCGACAAGTGCCAATCAAAAGTGGGTTCCTGTTCCTAAATCATTTGAATGACACCACTGCTCATGATGCCACAAAGTGGAGGAGCATGGGGGTGGGCTCCTGCAGTGGCCGGACCCCCCAAATGGCGCATTTCCCTTGCTCCCTGTTTCGGGAGCAAAGGAAACACGTCGGCACCTGCAAGGACAGCTGGTGCGGTTTCACCCCACAAGACCCTGGAGGCATCCAGGCAAGCGGCGTGTTTCCCTCGCTCCCTGACTCAGGACGCAAAGGGAACTGCACTCAAGGAAGGATGGGCGGGCCTACCTGCTGTGCCCTCCCCCACAACCAGTGCTCACTGCCCCCAGATTGCCTCGCGGCACCCTTTATACCTATGCCTCTGGCTGTAAGGCATGTTTGCGACTACTTAAGAGCCAGCTGGTCCTTTGCAAAGGCCCATGCCAGCTCGGCAGCCACTGCATCCCATCCCTGTGCCAGGTAGCCCAGAGGCTGGAAGGCAGGAGGGCCACCATCTAAGGTCACAAAGCAGCCCCATGGGGTTGGAGGTGGATACTGGACGTGAATTTGCCCTCAGCATATGTGATTGGTTTAAATTGTTCTATGTGTTCAGTGTTCTGTATGGATCCTGTTCTGTGTATCTGCCTTGCTGAGGTAAGGAACTTTGCATGACCTCTAGTCAAGCTGAGGAGAAAAGGAGCGTGGTCTTGCCTGGAGGACTGGAGTGCAGACTTTAGTCCTTAGAGTGTCGAGGGCAAAGGAGGTGTGGCCAGCTTGGTTGAGGGCCGTGTGCAAAGCCCACGAGGCTATAAAAGGGGCCATCTGAGTTTGAAGGGTTGAGAGAGAGAGAGAGAGAGAGAGAGAGACCACCAGGTTACCCAGAGAAAGAAACCATCAGGAGCATCCCCTCTGAAGAGACCAGAGAACATCTTGCTCCAGTTAATAGAGGGAGAGCTGACTGGGTAATAGTGTAGGTTCTGTTTAAAATGGTTGCGAGCCTAGTCTGGTTGTTTTGAATAAAGAAAATTATACCAATTCATCCTGCCTCCAGAAAATTTCTCCCAAGAGTCTTGCCTGAGCACAATTTGTATAACAGTAGAGAGGGGGCATTTTGGGTGGGGGAAGGATGGAACAAGGCGGGGATTGGGCCTGGGAGGAGGGTGGATTGGTGGTGATGCCACATCCAACCCCCCTTCCTTGACTGGGTAGACTGGTAGTGAGGCGTCCCAGATCTGTGCCAGTGATATATCTGGTGCAAATCTGAGGAGCCTCATGGGTTCACTGGGGCTTTAGCAGGGGTAATGGGAAATATATCCTCTTACCCTGAGGAGACCTTCAGCTGTCTCCTGGGCTGCACTGGATGCATTGCAGGCCATGCGGCTTGACTGTGGCAGCGCAGGTTAGGACTGGCCCTCCCCGTGTATAAATTTATGTTTGTCTATCAACACAAAGATTTGCTACTTCACTCAGCCTGTCTTTATAGCATGCACTTAAAATATGTCTTTCCTGGCATGGAGATATAAATGTGGCAATTCTGGAACAAATAATAATATTAAGCATTTTGATTGCATCATGATTCCAAAATTTAGGGCCACCTAAAGCTCTTCTTCCTATTGCTTCCTAACACAACAGAGCATTAAATGAAGATTGCTAGCAGAAACCATCAATTGGAGGATTATTGTAGCCTGCTTCAGGTGATCTAAAGCACGTGAAGAGTGCCAGCAAGCCCTCTGCCAATCACATTTCAGTGACCAGGAAAAAAGCTCCCAGTCACAGTGCACAGTTTATCAGTGCAGACAAACACTGTACGTGTTTGTGGAGGGGGGCGGACTTTGGGAATGCATCAGAATGAGTGGGGCTTGACAACACACATTTGCCCTTGTTTGCTCAGTGTCATGGACATCTATTTTTTTTCTTTGAAATGTTGAAGTTTAGAATTATATAGGGGTGTTACACTGATAGAATGTATTAGATTTGAAAGCAAAAGACAGGCAGTAGTCTCTCCTCGGCTGCATTTTATATCTCTTATTATTTTAATAGTAAGTATAGTCCTTTTCTTTCTTTTTTTGTCTTTCCTTTTTTTTTTAGTTGTAATATTTGCTATATTTTGCCTGTACAGTGAGAGAGAAGGTACTATGATAACACTTAGTCAAAACAAGGGAGAGAAAAGGGGCCAATGAGAATCAGGAACAGCGTAAGATACGAATTGACGTCAATGATAATATTTTCCTGCTGAAACTTCTTGGCTCCAAATAATTTTAAAGACTGGATTACACTGACAGACTATGGAATATTAAGACTACTAATATAGATTAATAAATTAACTTTGATGGATACATTTGCTTAACATTATATGAGGCTTGGCTTGGCAGTATCATATTATTAATAATTGCTGAAGAAATGCATTGTAGTTAAAGTAGGGTGCAATCCTAAGCAGCGCTGGATTAGCGAGGCCGGCCGGCCAGCGCCAAATCCAGAGCTGCAGAGGACAGGCTGGAGCCTCCCCACGGCAAGGGAGCAGATGTAGATCCGAGGAGACCGCGCGGCCTGAATCGGGGCCTCGCGGCCTTGCTGACGGGCTTAGGAGGTGGCCGTACCAAGACCTCCTAGGAAAAAGGGAAAATTTTTGTTCATTTCCCCAGCATATTCATTTATAAAGCATTGTAGATGCATGCTTTGATCGGTTGACCTTTCCCTCTCACAGGCCTGTAATATGCCTTCTCCATGCTTGTAATTGTACTTGCCAAGTTCTCTGCCCAGGCTTGTAGCATCCCCTGAGGTGAGGAAGGAGAAAGGGCAGGACCTGAGGGAAGACTGCTGCTCTTGGTGTGCCATGTGCAGCGGCCTTGAGGGTCATGAGAAGAGCAGCTTATAAAAGGCTGCTGCTCCCAACTTTAAGGCTCTACAAGGCTTCAGGAGCTCCAAGTCATGATATGAGGATCCCTACTCTCTCATGACATCTGAGGAGAGAGTATGCCCATAACCACAGGACTTTCGCCTGGTAATATAATCTGCCTGGCCTCACAGGTTTAGGATACGAGGAAAGGTCTATTTCATAGAGCTGTGGGTTTGAATGTGTTTTGAGTATATTTACAGTAATACGTGCCTTGCTTGTAGATCCATCTACTTGCTTATCTAGCAGCTTAAATAAACTAAAGTAGTAGTTCCCAAACTGGTGGGTCGCAAACCACCAGGGCAGTGGTTCTCAAACCTTTTAGCACCAGGACTCACTTTTCATGTGATGTCATTGATGCCAGAGCCTGCTGCTTTCCTAAGAATGCAGCAATAAATTGGGTTATTTCTCAGCCATTTTCCAATAGCAAAGTGAATCAGAAAGGAAAAAGTCTATGTACAACCCTGACGCAAGCAAAACGATGACACAGCTCTCCTCCTTTCCAGCATCTCATCTTTTCAATATGGCTGCTCTAGGTGCTTCACGACCCACCTGAAATTGGCCGCGACCCACTGGTGGGTCACAACCCACAGTTTAGGAACCACTGAGTTAGGGGAACCTGAAAAGGGGATTTAATTCCCCATTAAGGGGTAAAGGTAAAGGTTTCCCCACGACTGAATGGTCTAGTTGTGACCAACTGTAGGGGGCGGTGCTCATCTCCGTTTCAAAGCCTGTAGAGCCAGTATTTTGTCTGAGGACAAGCTTCCGTGGTCATGTGGCTGGCATGACTATACACCGTAGGACACGGAACACTGTTACCTTCCCACCAAAGTGGTCCCTATTTATCTACTTGCATTTAGGTGCTTTCAAACTGCTAGGTTGGCAGGAGCTGGGACAAGCATCGCGAGCTCACTCCGTCACGCAGTCTCGAACTCCCAACCTTCTGGTCGGACAGCCCAGCAGCAGCAGTTTAACCCGCTGCGCCACCACATCACCACTAAGGGGACTGGCCCATACATTGGCACTAATACAATCTTTTATCTTGTCTATACTTTTCTCCAAGAAATATAGGCCCATTTGTTCATTAACTCACATTAATATTGAAATTAAGTGGAAATGAAGCATCATGTTGTTTCAATACTACCCTACAGTAAAATGACAGCTTCCTTATAGGACCAATGTGGACTAGATCTATTTGTAGAAAATGCCATGTTATTATTTCAGTGCTCCCTTAACATACTTTGAAAACAGCTACGCTTCCAGACTGATTATGGTTGAAATGCTGCAAGTTCATTTGACCTTTAGAAGTTAAGTACATCCTTGGGCTACCACTTAACATAACACTTTGGGACTGTAAAGTCTTAGGATGTCTTTGGCCTTTCTACCAGCTCCTTAATCTGCCTACAAGATCTCTTTGCACTTTGACCCTTTGGAAAAACGTTTGCTCCACATAAATGGCAAGACTCTTAAACTATTTTGTAGTAGCAATTATCAAGGCCTTAGAGATACAGCAGGCAGGCTGTCTAGAGCAGAGTGATGGGAATGGGCAGAGGGAAACCAAACATCTTGACCCACACAACTGACTCATTATGCAGTTTAATCAGTGGGTGTGCGAGTTTCATAAGGCAAAAGGCAGAGTCTTGTCCCAAAGAACTTCCAAACCACATTTTGAAGGACGCAAGTAAGGGCTAGAAAGAGAATGACAAAGATAGCAAGTGCAAAAAGACGGTTATGTTTGTTGCAGGCAGCATGACAAAGCTAAGCAGTGGTGGTCCTGCCATTAGCCCAGGGGAGGGCAAATGGCCCTAACAGCAAGACCTCCCTGCAAGGCACCCCTGGCCCTCCAGAGGCCATTAAACAGTACTTCCGGTTTTCCAATGAAAACCAGAGGTATTGTTTAAAAGCCTTCCAAGGGCTGCAGACTGCTTTCAGAAGAACAGAGACATCGTACGAGGCACTGGAGGATAGTAGGTGAGTGGGGGGCAGTCATGGGGGGGCAGCAGTCTGCTCCCTGGCCCCTGGGCAGCACGCAGAGCTGCTGAGGGACCTGAGGACCAAAGCACACAACAATGCTCGTCGTGTGGTAATGCCAACTGCCCAAAGAGTATGTGTAATGGCTAAAGCAAACAATCTTTTATGAACTTTAAAACTCCATTCATCCATCACTTCACCAAAGAGGCAATTTATGAGTTTAACTACTGTCTCAGCTGATCATATGAATTAGCCCTGGTGCCATAAAACGGATGTGCTAGTATCTCCATGTTTGGACCTGCCTGTAACAACTATTGCTTATAACCTCCTTTCTGGTCATATTCCTTTGAAGCCTGGTACTAATTCCATTGCCCTGCCACCCCTCTACCTGTTCATAGGCAGAGCTATATTGCTTCTACCAGTTGGCTTTATTATGCCATCACTCAGCAAAAGGGGTCAGTGAACATAAGCAGAAAGAAACAAGCGAGTTAAATGGGCTTAATTAAGGGGTAAATAATCAGAAAAAAAATATTGGATTTTTACCAGTGGTGGAATCTAAAACGGGAGGATCCGGAACGCTGGGCAGGACTAAC